>JANHFM010026442.1:0-10868 GCA_032468115.1 Grayia smithii | reverse complement strand
GTTTTTCTTTTTTCTCAATTTAGCCCAAACGGTTCATTGTATTGCAAAAATTTTCGAGTCAAGTTACCTAACATCTGCTAACTTAAAGAATGCATAAAAGGTCCAGGACAAATTATTCCTGTGGAATTGAAATTCTCACAATGTTCACACCAATTTTATTTGGAAAGTTGAGTTCATTGCAGGGTCCCTCCCTGCAGTCCCTGTGTTCATGGGTTTGTGATTTCTTTTTTTTCCCCTTTTTTTTTGGTATATTTTTTATTTTATTTTTAAATACTCATCAACATCGATACATGAACTGTGTGGCATCTAGATATCATTCATTTTGATACAAATAATAATAACATTAATAATATTTATTACATTAGTCAAACTTTTATCATCTTAGGGTTAATACACATGCTTGTGTTAAAATATTATCCTTCATTATTTAGTTGTTCAGAATTTCAATGTGCCATTCTAATGCCAATCACAATATTATATGAGCATACATAGTAATACCATCTTTCAACTTCTAGTCTTGCCATCTGGTTATTGCTTTTATTCTATTATATAAAAATGTGAATACTAATATTCCCCCTATTTCTTATTTCTACCTCTATTCAAGCTTCGAGTCAGGCCACCATTACTAGTCCTAGTGTTGATACACATGTTTGTATTGAAATATAGTCCTTCATTGTTTAGCTGTTCAATGTTTCAATACGCCATTCTCACGCTAGTCACCATATTATTTAAATATACATAATAATAATACCATCTTTCAACCTCTAATCTTTCCATCTAGCTATTGCTTTTATACTATTATATAAAAATGTGTACTCTTATTTCTACCTCTATTCTAGCTTTTAGTCAAGCCACCATTATATTAAAAAGCATTTCCTTTTTATCCATCATCTCTTGCCTGTTTTGATACTTCAATTCTTATTCATTTTTTATTCATTTTTTGGCCTGCCTCCCATATTCCTTTGTGATTTCTGATGCTCCCTGTCAACTTCCACAATAAAATTCAGTGGGGAAGCCGGCAGGAAATTGGAAATCACTCTTCTTCTCACTGCTTTGTTACCCATTCATGGTCAAGCTTCTGTTTATTGATTTGGATAAATAAATATTGATTTATTATTTAAGTTTGTGGCTACTACAATTATTTTTCTACATACCATCTATGATTATGACATATAGTTTTCTTAGATGATAACAGGACCATCCAGCATTGGGGTAAAAAAAATATGGTCAGCTTAAAATGTAAAGATAATTGGGGTCACATCAGACTGCATTTCTTTTCTCTCAATGGATGATTCAACAGGTCAAATTCTGTCTAATGGGAAATAGGAATAGCATTGATGAATAGGAGGAAGAGCTGCAACCAAGGCAAAGGACAATTTTTTAAAAAAAATCTGAATCTGGGGCAGAAATGTAATTTGAATAAGCATCTCAGATATGAACCTCCCTAATTCTTGTGAAGTTAAAATGAGAGGAGCAGGAAGTACATTCAGTGTGATAAGATTCTGTTACTTTAACCTTATAATAAAGTAGTGTTAGTATTTATATCTCTGACATCCTAGTCTGATCTATCTTGAAGGGCTGACAGTCTGAGGAAATATCGCAGCAGTCCCTGACCTCCACTCCTTCCGCCGCGATCTTAAGACATGGCTTTTCCAGCAAATTGGCTGAGACATTGGGGTTATTTTAGACTGTTTTAAACTTTTAATATTTTAAATTTTTACTGATTGGATTATATTGCATTTATTTTTAGGACATTGTATATTGTATATTTTAATTTGTGAGCCACCCTGAGTCCTTCGGGAGAAGGGCGGCATATAAATGCAATAAATAATAATAATAATAATAATAATAATATTCCCATATTAGTTTTGTAACTTGTCTATGATTCTTGAAGGTGGTTCATAGTTAGATGAATAGGGTGGTATATCCACTTCATGGATGGAAGGACAGGTACCATTCATTTCCCCCACCATCCAGTCACAACTGATGAAGCTTCTTGGATCAGAAGCAAAATATCATCTTCTTCCTCAAGAAAAAGCAGTCCAGTTACCTTTTCAAAAAGCACCTTTGGAACAGTTATGATCTGGATGACCAAGAACCTCCAAGACATACTTCCTCATAGTTCTACCCTTGGAAGGGCATTGTTAGCATAAAGGAGAAAAGAATGCACGTTCCATAATTTGATTACTTCATCCATGTTTTAGCAGAATGATATGGGACCAACTATGGGAGAAGCAAGTTTGGCTGTCTGAACTTCTGTGGTAAAAGTTCTAGCAACCAATATACATTTCAAAGGAGAGCTCTATTATTCAAGCTAGATCATGGTTTGATGTTTTATTACCTTGAAAGTTCTGTTTGCTTTCTAACGGTCTTGCCATGCTCTGTTTTGAACAAGTACAGGCCAGCTTAAGATTTTCTCATCAAAACATTACTTCATTTTAATCAGAAAACAAGCAATCGTAGAATGCCTCAAAGCTTGAAAACTGAAGCTTTGCAGACATGACAGGATTATTCCTGTTTATATTTCCATTCCTACATAGGAGAGAACTATGAACACATACAATCCTATAAAGGAGAAGTACTGGACTTTTTTTCCCCAAAAGCTTTGTGATGCTCTATTTTTCCCGAAGGATTGGTTGCTGTTGGTTTTGGCACATTGTCTGTGTAGATTCTCTGTAATCTGGGTCATCGTTGTCTCAAAGGTGCTTTTGTCTTCAAAAGGTAACTGGATTGTTTTTTTTCCTTGAGGAAGAAGATGAAAACGTTTCGCTTCTCATCCAAAAAGCTTCACCAGTTCTGATGGCGGGAGGATGGGTACAGACAGTTGAAAGTGGATGGAAGGTGGATGGAAGGATAGGTTCTGATAGGATGGTGAAGGGAGATGGAAGGTTTGGGGATGGAAGGATGACTGCAAAGAAATACAGTCCTTCCATTTCACCCACCAACCCCTGTCCTATCAGAACCTATCTTTCCATCCCTCCACCATCCATTCTCAACTGTCAGTACCAATCCTTCCATCTTCCTGCCATCAGAACAGATGAAGCTTCTTGGATGAGAAGTGAGACATTTTCTTGTTATTCCTTAAGGAAAAAAAAAACATTTCAGTTGCCTTTTGAATGAAAAAGCACCTTTCAGGCACATGGATATGTTACTTCTCTGTCTTCTATCCAGTGGTGGGATCCTCCCGGTTTAACAACTGGTTCAGTGATCGCGTGATTTGCATGCATTCATGCATTTGTGCAGTTTCAAGAAATCTTCACTTCCTGGTTTCTTCGGAGGAGTAACACAGCTGATTTGCGCAGCAATCTGCTCTACCATGTGAATCAGCGGAGAAGATATAGGTCGGAAAATAGCACGGGTGGGCAGATGGGCCCATCTGAACATGAGGGCGAACTGGTTTGCTCCCAGCTGATTGTTAGAGCTACTGGTTCACCCAAACCAGTCCGAACCAGTAGAATCCCACCCCTGCCTCTATCATTAAAAGTTTCGAATGAGACTGTTCCAATGATTAATATATGCATACTTTTAAGAGGTCACCAATGATAATGGTCCATGTACTTTTGATTGATTCAGACAATCTGTACTCAAGTCATTACATGGCTGAAATCAAAAACATTTCTGCCATCATTCTATTATAATGATTCAGGTGACATCTATAAAGTACAGCTCCAGCTCTTCAGAATTTAATACATGTAATATGATAAAACAAGCATTTGCAGATTTATAGAACTCTGCTTCACCTAATGGAAATTACCTATCACTTTACTTAATCAATTGCTAGGAAATATTAAAGCATATTTAATAATATGAAACATAGTTATGCTGTGATCATATACTGTACAAGCGGATGACAACAGAAATCTTATTAGATTAACATTGCCTCATTTTCTTGATCAGGTAACTTTCCTTAGTAGACAATGAAGTATTGCAGTGATTTTATCAGTTAAATTAACAGACATTTAATTCTTTTTTTTTGAGGGGCTGCTTTAGTGCAGGCATGAGATTATTAAATAGTTGAAACATTCCGCTATCTTCAGAGCCAGTGTATTGAATGTAATAGCCTCATGGAATAATCTCCGTGTTTTGAAATTTTCCTATTTTGGCAAAGAGGATACATACATAGTCACTATTGTTGTTCTTGCATTAAAAGCACCTATTATGATAATAGTATCTAGTGGGGATTTGTCCTCTAGAGCATCCATTGTATTTTTGAGTGGAGCTCAGAAATCCTAAATTTGAAATTTAACACTTCTGGGAGGCATATAATCATTTAATAATATTACGGCAATCTTATTTATTATCCTAAATATCTCTATAAGAAAAGAGGAATTACAGTCCAGGTTTATTTGCACTGCCTCCAGATTCTACTTCGTGTTTAACAAGATAGCCAAGTCTCCCAAAAAGAAGGCTCATAGAATATAATTTCCTTGCTGGAATAACCCAGGATTTAAATAATTTGTATTGGTTTTCTCGGAATCCAAGTTTCTAACAAATACACTAAGTTGTATAATTTTAGCAACTCTAGGGAATCCATGTCAGTCGTTTGAGCATTCCATCCTATTAAATTCCAAATCAAGATGGATGAATTATTTACAGATCCCTGATTTAACTGTCAGTCCTTATTGCTGTTTACAAAACCAGAATGACATGATTCATTTATAGTTTGTGCATTATCAGCATCATTTTGAGTAGGTAACTGATGCGTAGGCTTGTTTTTATTTAGTCTTTGGCTACCTGGACTGGAGGCTGAAACATATGAAGAACGGTTACAGGAACTGGGCATGGCTAGTTTAGTGAAGAGTAGGACCAGGGGAGACATGATAGCAGTGTTGCCACAGACAGGAGGGGGTCAACCCACTGAAGGCCAGACAAGGAATAATGGATGAAAACTGTACAAGGAGCGATTCAACCTGGAAATAAGAAGAAATTTCCTGACAGAACATTCAACCAATAGAACAGCTTGCCTTCAGAAGTTGTGAGAGCTTCATCACTGGAAGCTTTCAAGGAGAGACTAGACTGCCATCTGTCAGAAATGGTGTAGGGTCCGCTTGGGTGGGGAGCTGGTCTAGATGACCTACAAGGTCCCTTCACTTAATCTGTACCTATATTTATTTCATATAATATATTTCATATATTGGGGCAGAATTAGCCATTGGATCTGGGCATAGTGGCATTTCATTTGAGATATTTAGTCTTATCACATTTGTTTCCTTATTAATTCCAAGGGACAAGTTTGAATCTTCCCCCTGATGGATACCATAGGATCTTGAAAAATTAAGTGCAAGCGGATGTAAGGGTCCTGGATCTCTATGGCAAGGGGGTTAGGTGATTTCTTATCCTTTGAAAAAAGGTGGCATGTTTATTGTTTTCTTAGAAGAGGAATCTGAATCTTATTCTCTGCTGAGATTGTGAGATCTTATGTTATCTTCTTGAAGAGGAAATTTGTTTTTGGCTGCTTTGTTCCATGTTGCAGGGCATTAAACTTTCATTTTCCTCCCCTTCTGTTACTCTTGTCACTGTCTCACCTCATTTTCAGATCATTTAAGGTTAAGGTTACAAGGGGGTGAAGTGACCTTACCTATTTTTTAACCAACTCTTCTCTTATACAGGAAAATATAACTATGATACAGTTTTGCTTCATAAGGAGCAAAGTCATTAAAAGTATTTCTTAGCTCAGTTCCTTCAGGTAAGGAATTCCTGTCTACTATTGAATTGTATAAATTACATTTATCTAAAGGGGTTGCAAAAATACTCTTAAAATATCTAATTACTCCAAGGCCTGAAGGAGGTATTTAAATTTATAAACCATGTGTGCCTTATTATTAAGTTACCAGTGCTCTTGCTGTCACACCATTATAATACAAGCACCTCACCTTTAAAATATCATCTGAAACAAGTCTAAGTGGGGTGAAAGTTTGACAAAGATGCACAAAATGCTATCTTTGTTTCATCTATGTGAGGAAGTTAATAAATGCCAGCCTAATGTTTGTTAGTGTTTGTTGCAAGTAACACCTTCTGCATGGAACTTTTCTCTCAGAATTCTCAGAAGAACAGAGTTTTCTGAGCTACTTGCTAGAGAATTTTGTTCAACAATAATGTCTCAACAGCTATTGGACATTGCTGGATTAGAAGACCTGCATTGGTCATTTCAAACTTGTCAGAGGCCTTACTTCCTTCATTGGGTACTTTATTTGCTTCCATCTTCTTCTTGGGTGGCTTTTTGGTTGCTCTGTTGTTTCTTTTGGCAGCTATTCCAAAAAGTTTAAATAAATTATTGTACTTCCATTTAGAAGCCCAAATTGACAATGGCAATGCTCTTCCAGTCCTTACTTTTCCGTTCTTGATTTTCTGCTTCTGCTTTCTTTTTCTTTTTCTTTTTCCTTCTCTTGGTTTTCACCTGGGGCTTTACTTTGTTTTCTCTCTTCTTATTTGTAAAATGAGTCTGGGTTGAGAACGAATATGCATTAGTGAATTATGATCAAATGCTGTGTTTTTCTGTGGTTCAACCTCATTTGAGACTAATTTAATAAGGGATGGCAGTAGATCATTTGAAGTAGATAGAAATTCCTTCAGAAGTAATAAATCAGATGACCACTTCATGATAAATTCGTTAAAAAGCCTCATGTTGTTCTCCTAAGGCTTCTGTAATCTTTTGCAAACAGAAATCTCCTGAATCCCTCAAATAATTTACCACTTGCCAATAAGGAATCCCAACCCGTGTGGATCAAAGTGGTTCAAGTTGCCTTGGTAAGGAATACTATTGTTACAGATTGAGTTCTTAATATACATGGTTGCACCATAAATATATTGTCCCTATGTTTTTCATAGTCTTACAGCTTAACTTCTCTCAGCAATAGCTATTTCCTCAATAATATTTGGAGTATTGGAGGTCCTCTAATCTAGGACGTTAATAATATTCGTCCAAGAGTAACAAGGACCCAAAGACCATTCCCGTAGCTATGTTGTTTTCCTTTCCATTTTCTTTTGGGTTGGTCACTAGAGTTTATTGAGATTACAACCCTGTAGCAAAAGATGGTAATCTTGGCCATTGTTGAGATTTAATGTACACATCAACATTCTCAGGCACTGGACATAACCTCTTTTGTTTGAAGCCATCTCTAGTATGGCCATTGTTTTAGCATCTGAGCCTTTCCTTCATGAGCTTTGTTTGTAAAGAGCTTTCAATAAGTACCTACAGAAGCTCTACAAAGAGAGGGCTGTTACTTTAAAAATTCAGATTGAAATTGCAGAGTCTCTCTTTGTAAGTTTCTTCTAGAATAGAGCAGAGTAGAGTAGAGTAGAGTAGAATAGAATAGAATAGAATAGAATAGAATAGAATAGAATAGAATAGAATAGTTGGAAGGGACCTTGGAGGTCTTCTAGTTCATCCCCCTGTGTAGGCAGGACACCAGTTCAGACAAATGGATATCCAACATCTTCTTAAAAACTTCCAGGGTTGGAGCACTCACAACTTCTGGTGGCAAGTTGTTCCACTGGTTAATTGTCCTCACTGTCAGGAAATTTCTCCTTAGTTCAAGCTTGCTTCTCTCCTAGATTAGTTTCCATTGAAGTCCACACATCTTCCAGTGTCCAAGGTTGAGAAACACTGACTTATTTATTTTATTTTATTTAAATTTCTATGCCACCCTTCTCCTTAAGGACTCAAGGTGTACAATAGACATAAACAATATAAAAACAAATAGAAGACATATACGAGAAATATAAGACTTACATACCACTTTACAGTGCTTTACAGCCCTTTGTAAGCAGTTTACAGAGTCGGCATCTTCCCCCCCAAACAATCTGGGTCCTCATTTGACCGACCTCTGAAGGACGGAAGGCTGAGTCCACCTTGAGCCTGGTGAGAATCGAGCTGCCAAATTGCAGGCAGCCAACAGTCAGTGGAAGTAGCCTGCACTACAATACTGCATTCTTACCACTGTGCCACCAAAGCTCATGAGGTCTCCTGTTCTAGCAGGGGGTTAGACTAGAAGGCCTCCCGGGTCCCCTCCCAGCTCTGTTCTATTCTAAGGCCAGAGCAGCCATTCATACAGAGACACAACGGTGAGCTCCCACTCCCTGTTTCTGCTCTGGCTCGAGTAAATACGTTCAGGTCCTCCTTCTGACTGGCTTCCTGTGTCTTTCCACAGTTGAATGGAGGGAGCCCAGATACTCCTCCCACTGGACGGTCCTGCTTCTCCTATAGAAAGCTACCCTGGAGGGCTGCCGCAGTCCCGAAAGAGGCTATGTCTGAATCCAGCTGTACAAGCGCCTTGTGAACGTACGAAGAGGACCTGCAGATGGGTGCACACACAGGCCCAACCTGGGCTGATCAGGCTGGACAAGAATGGGGAGGGGGGCAGTCCTCCTTGCCCGAAGACCTTTCAGACCTCGAGTTCATCCCATGACTCTCTTCGCCTCCCTCTCGAGCACAACAGTTGGGTTGGCCAAGCACAACAGTTTTCACCCGTGCGAAAATGTCCACATCCAAATTCAACCATTTTCTTTTAAAATGAGAGCCCAGCATTGAAGCACCAAGGCTAGAAAGCCAGAGGCTGGGAGTTGTAGCATCGTCCTGAAAGTCGGCTGGGTTACTTTGGGCTGTGAGACTGTGAGTTCTAGTTCTGCCCTTTAGGCACGAAAGCCGGCTAGATGACTGGGCCAGTTCCCCTCTCTCTCTTTTTCTCTTTTGGTCCAACCTACCTCACAGGGTTGTTGTTGTGTGTGTGGGGGGGGGAAATAGGAGGAGGAAGACTTCTTGGTGGTGTTCACTGCTGTCTTTGGAAAAATAATGAAAGGCAAGATAGAAATAAATAAGTAAATAAATAAGAACAGAGATGATTCAGCTACCGTCCATGGTCCTGTCTCACTGTTAGCACTCCACCCCAACTTTACCTGACAATTAGAGGGGATCCACAAGGGGATCACAATATCCGGGTCCCTGTCCATGGAAGAGTCTCAATCTTCCCGGTCAAAGGATGCTTTTCCCAAAAGGCAACTAGACTTTCTCATGTTTGTTTTTTTTCTTTGAAGAGGTTTTGCTTCCCATCCAAGAAGCTTCTTCGGTTCTAACTGACTGGTGGGAACCTGAAGCAGCTCCTTGGATGGGAAGCGAAATGTTTTCAAAGAAAGAAAAACAACAACAGCCAAGGAAGCCCAATTGCCTTTGGGAAAAAGAAAAGGGGAAAAAAGTACCTTTGGGACAGCCAGGTCACCGTCACTCATTCCATCACAGGCAAGGATGGGTTCTACTTACCTTTACTACCGGTTCTCTTCATGCACACACTTTGTGCGTTCACTTTGCTTGCATGTGGGCCAAATGTGCACTCCGCGCATGCACAGTAACTAATCTACCTAAAAAAAACTCAAAACAAGCGCTCTGCACATGCGCAGAGCAGAAAAACGGAGAAAAAACATAAGTACGGGCGTGCGGGTGGGCCCAGCTCCTGGCCGCGGAGAACCGGTTCGGTGATGTCACACCATCACCGCTACCGGATTGCGCGAACTGGGTCGAACCGGGAGCAACCCACCACTGATCACAGGTCAAATAACAAGGAGGAGAATCTGCGTTAGTGCTTGGTAGGAAAAAACCAGGAGGAATCTGGTTTCCTGCTTGTGCAGGGGGTTAGACTAGAAGACCTCCAAGGTCCCTTCCAACTCTGTTATTTTCTTAAAATTGCAAACACAGCAATGCCCTTATGTAAAATGCATTGTGCCTCTGGCTCTGGACTAATCTATGTAGTTTCAGTGTCCACGTTTGGGGAAAGGATATAATAAATAACAAAAGGATCAAAGAGAGCCATCCGACCAGTTCAGTTGTAAGCTTCAGAACTGTTTGGAAATGGGGCTGCTTGGAACCTCCGGACATAAAGTCAACATTAGAAATAAGTCCCACTCTTCCTCGTCCAAATTTCTGCTTCTCTATAGATTTCCCCCTCCCCATCCCAGCTAATACCTATTATTATTTATTTATTTATTTATTGCATTTCTATGCTGCCTATCTGGCTAATACAGCAACTCTGGGTGGTTTACAATATAATAAAAAAGATTAAAAAGTGCTAAAAAAAACCCAAAACTAGAATTAAAAGATGAAAACTTAAGAACCGAGATAATGGAGCAGCCTAAGAAGAAAACCTGAAAACCACAGGCAGGTGGCGCTAT
This sequence comes from Grayia smithii, assembly GCA_032468115.1. Taxonomy (NCBI): domain Eukaryota; kingdom Metazoa; phylum Chordata; class Lepidosauria; order Squamata; family Grayiidae; genus Grayia; species Grayia smithii. The sequence continues at coordinate 707 of JANHFM010026442.1, read as the reverse complement.
TGGTCCCCGAACTGTTGAACTACAGCTCCCATGATTCCTCAAACTGTCAGAGAACAGACAGGAGCGGTAACCTCATACAGGCCAAGTTGGGGAAGGATGGGCTTTGAAGTTCCTTGGGCTGGGTGTGAGCTCCACTGGGTAACCCAGTACAAACCAGTGTCAAATGTTGTGTTGGCCAGGAATCACACCCACAACGTGCCTATGTGTTGCAGAGATCCGTATTAGATTTTCCATAAGGAAGAAGAGTCTAGAACAAGGATCACCAACCTTGGCAACTTTAAGACTTGTGGACTTCAACTCCCAGAGTTCCACAAGTCTTAAAGTTGCCAAGGTTGGAGACCTCTGGTCTAGAATGTTGTTAGTTGCGAAGTCGTGTCCGACCCATCGCAACCGCATGGACAACGTTCCTCCAGACCTTCCTGTCCTCTACCACCCTCTGGAGTCCATTTAAGCTCACGCCTTCTGCTTCAGTGACTCCATCCAGCCACCTCGTTCTCTGCCGTCCCCTTCTTCTTTTGCCCTCAACCTTTCCCAGCATTCGGCTCTTCTCCAGGGCGTCCTTCCTTCTCCTTAGGTGGCCAAAGTATTTGAGTTTTCTCTTCAGGATCCGGCCTTCTAAAGAGCAGTCAAGGTTGATCTCCTCTAGGACTGACCGGTTTGTTCGCCTTGCAGTCCAAGGGACTCGCAGGAGTCTTCTCCAGCACCAG
>JANHFM010026364.1:0-10873 GCA_032468115.1 Grayia smithii | reverse complement strand
CATAGAACATGAACGATAAAATACACTAGGTAAAAATATTTTTTTTCTGAAATGATAATGCCATTTTTAAATAAATGATAAGAGGATAATGATGTAAAGATATATTTCAAGCTGATAATATAAGAAATTAGACAATTGGTTAAATACTATTACAAGCAGAAGAGATTTGTACTGACCAGCACACTGCATGTAATTATGAGGAATGATGGAGTTTTTATGTTTTGTTTGTCTAAAAAAATTTTTTTTTAAAAAGGAACTTTCAATGTAAGATTGCATCATTGTCTGGAATCTTAAAGCTTCTTATTCTAAAGTAAATGATTAGTAAGATTTTGCAGGCTTAATATCTGAGCAGATTTCCCACAGATTATAAAACATTTATTTATTTCTTAGGGGAAAAACATAACAATCTTCCGTAAATTTAATATCTGACCTAATATATAGAAAACCTCTAAATCTTGGATGACATAAAAAATATTAAATCCATTTCTTTCTTTTTTTTACGATACCTGGAAAAATCTAATTGTAATAGTTTGGGGGCAAAATGTGTCTGGTATGATTTTCATCATCTTTGAAAATTAAAAAAAAATACAAGAAAGTAATTTTATGCAATTTTATGTAGATATAGTGAGATGCCGTAATAGTTGGAAGCTATAACAACTAGTTTATCCACAAATTAGAACAATGTTGTACATGCTATCAATGAAATACCTGAAAATTTAAAAGGGGTAATTCTAGAACTAAATAAAATTAAAATTAAAATTCAATTTAGACCTTACTGTTGAGGATGATCTTATAAAACATTTTGCCACAAAGCACATCTGAACTACAGAATTGTTTTCTTTTCCTGTGTAGAAAAATGTTTAGAAATGAGCCATTATCCCAATAAATCTGACTCATAATCACCAATTTAATAAAATTTCTTTCTTAAACGTTAAAAAAAAGTTGGAATAGTGGACATAATTTAACATTAAGACAGATTTCTTTCTCTGCAAATAGATGTGCAGATGTTATCCATTCTGACAAACATAATGGAGAAAATCCAACATGGATTCAAGACCCGTGGTGGTGCAGTGGTTAGAATACAGTACTGCAGGCTACTTCTACTGACTGCTGGCTTCCAGCAGTTCAGCAGTTTGAGTCTCACCAGCTCAAGGTTGACTTAGCCTTCCATCCTTCTGAGATCATGAGAAAATGAGGCCCCCAATTGTTGGGGGCTAAATATGCTGACTATGTAAACTGCTTAGAGAGAACTGTAAAGCATGGTGAAACGATATATAAGTCTAAGTGCTATTGCTATGGAAAAATGGTTCCAATTATCATATATAGGAAAATAATTCACATCCAGTTTGGAATATATTTTTATGGGAATGACAAAGTGGTGGGTTCCAACCGGTGTTACCACCGGTTCTCTTCATACATGCGCTTTGCGTGCAATCGCCAAAATTGTGCTCCACACAAGGGCATTAGATTTCTGCTCAGCTGAGACACGGCAATCCACTCTGCCGCACCTATCAGCTGGGCTAAAAACAGACAAATAAAGGTAGGCAAGCGGGAGGGCCCAACTCACAGTTATAGAGAACCGGTTCGCTGACATCACATCATCACCACTACCGGATCATGCAAACCGGGCCGAATGGGGAGCAACCTACCACTGGAATGGCATCACGCCAGATGAGAACTGGAACTTGGGACAGTTGTAGAAATAAAAATAAAATAGTTAAGTAAAAACGCCCAAAACATACAATATGGGGCAGCTCTTCTCAGCCTTTTCCTCTGCTGATATGCTTCGATCACAGATTTGAAGATAACATTGATTCTTCTTCATGGTAATAACATCTATGATCCCAAACATCTCACAAGGATCAATTGAATAAAATAAATTGATGTTACTATTGCATTGACAGATAGGTGAAAAAGTGAAATAGCCTGCACTGTAAGAGCCACATTGGCACAGTGGTTAGAGTGCAGTATGGCAGGCTACTTCTGCTGACTGCCAGCTGCCTGAAATTTGGCAGTTCGAATCTCACCAGGCTCAAGGTTGACTCAGCCTTCCATCTTTCTGAGGTGGGTAAAATGAGGAGCCAAAATTATTGGGGGCAATAGGCTGATTCTGTAAAACCACTTAGAAAGAGCTGTAAACCACTGTAAAGTGGTATATAAGTCTAAGTGCTATTGCTATTCTTTGATAAGGAGATTTACCTTCCATGACTGTTGTTTCAGAATTTTCCATGTTACCCTTGATCTTTGCTTGTTTATGGATGAATACATGGCATGCAAAGCAAGTGCAACAGCATAGACGGCATTGTAGACAAAGTAACTGTGGGCAGTCATCCTTGTTTCAAAAATGGTTACAGGGAGAATCTCCAGCCTCTCCTCTCCAGTGCAGATATTCTGATCTACAAACTCAGTGGGAGAGTTTGGAATCAGACAATTAAAAAGCTGTTGCCAGATGTCTTTTAAGAAACTATCCACTTTATGCAAAAGAGGGTTCCTCGTCTGAACAAATTTCTGAAATCCTGACACTTCCTTAGATTGGATTGCCAGAGATATAGTGCCATGGAGGAAATCTATGCCCCAGTTTCTTTGAAAAAGGATGGATGCAAAGTCCACATCTGCTGTCATGATCCAGACTTTGGCTTTTTTTCCTGCCATGTCATAATATTCTGACATTTCGAGTAAACCCCATAAAGATGACACACTCTGAAATTCCCCATAAAAGATCACTGCATTCACTCTGCTGTTCCAGGTGAGTTTTAATTTAGCCCGGACTGCTTCCACAATCAGATCCAGATCGTCGAACATACCACTAGCTAACTTTTGGATGAAATCAAAACAGATGCCATGCTGTGAAAAGAAAGGTAATATTTTCCGGAGCAATAATTCTGCCTGGCTGCCAATGCCGATATAAAATATGCCCATCCATGTCCACTTGAAATAAAGTAACAGCTGGAGAATCCCATGATATTGATAATTTGCATTGGGGAACATCCAATGGAAGGAAATTGCTTGGTTTTGTGTATTTATCTCTGGAGCAGAGGAATAGGCAAGCTAAGAGAAGGTAGAGATACATGAAGAAAGATAGAAGAAGGGTTTCTTTGATAGGGAATAGTGATTTAGACTCCCCCCCTTTCTTATTGTAGCAAAACTTCCATTATGTTGTCTTTTATAGAACAGTACTGCCTACCTTTGACTTAAAGTCCTGATACTAATATAATTTATGAACAGTTAAATGGAAGCCTCCCAATACTAAAAGAAAAAGGTAGAATATTTAATTAAGTGAAATAGAGTTCAATATAAGTTCTAAAGGTAACTGCAATTTCAAAAAAACCCCAATTAAATATATATTTCCATATTGGTTTATTTCACATATTCCCCCTTTCTTATTCAGTGTTTTTTAATCTTGTTTAATTCAAATGAGAATTCTGGAAGCAACACTCTTGCCTTTCATATCTGAGGATCTATAGGAAATTAATGTTCTTTCATGAACAGGAACTACCTGTGCAATCTTGTATTGACTCAAAATGGTTGCTACGTGAAGAAAATCATTTGAATTAGGTCCTCCAATAACTGCGACCAGATTGTTCTGGAAATCACATTTATAGTTTGGGATGAACCTCCCCGGTGTGGAGAGAATTTCGATTGTTGCTGCATATGTCACTTTTGGATTAAAATTGTTGTTATAGATGTTGAAGCCCAGGGTGTCATTGGTCAAGATCTGGGGATTTTCATTAATTTCTTTTACAGCAAATACCAGAGCCAAGATGTGTTGATAAGTCTGAGTTAGTGGTCTACAGTTCAATTGAAAAATAATAAATATCATCAATACATATGTTAATGGAGAGACCCAGTTGCAATTTTAAGAACTCGGATCTTGGTCGCTATCTGAGTTCATAACTAAAACATTGGAACTATCTCTAGATGTTGTTGTTAATTGCGAAGTCGTGTCTGACCCATCACAACCCCATGGACAATGTTCCTCCAGGCCTTCCTGTCCTCTACCATCCTCTGGTGTCCATTTAAGCTCACATGGACTGCTTTGGTGACTCCATCCAGCCACCTCATTCTCTGTCATCCCCTTCTTCTTTTGCCCTCAATTGTTGCCAGTATTAGCCTTTTCTGCAGTGAGTCCTTCCTTCTCATTAGGTGGCCAAAGTATTTGCATATTTCTAGATACACATTTATCTACTAATTTGGAAGGCAAGAACTAAATATTAGAAAACAAAATCCAAAATTTATCCTACTTCTACCAAATTTATCTTATACATTTTCTCCTGAAATTCATGGTAGAACTAATGCTAACCATTTTAAAATCTAGATCAAGTTCAATATCTCCTCCCCTCCAAAACAAAAAAATTGGTCTATTGGTCTATCATCTATCTATATCTATTATCCATCTATTCAAAAACCCCATTATCTCCCCCCACCCCAAACAGTAAGCAAACTGTATTGCCGGCATTTCTGATATTACCAGGACAGAGATACAATACATGTCTAAAGCATCCAACTCCTTACATAAATTCAACAAAGAACTCTTCAAGGGGATGTCTTCTGAATGTGATCTTCTCAGGAATTACAAAGCTGTGAGAAATTATACCACCAAGTATAGAATCTCCTGGCTTGTGGTATTTATGAAGAAATGGATTGGGATCATCTCTATTGCCTTTTGAAAAAGAAACTTTGCAAATGCTCATAGGAAACACCCCTAGTAGCAATATTCCAGTTATAAGGTAACCAAATCTTCCTGTAAAAAATCTATTCACTTCCCCCATGACTGATTAAATTTCTCCAGTTGAATAGTCAGGATTTCACTGGAAAGCCAAACAAGCTGAGAATAAACCAGCTGTTGAGCTACAAGTTCTCTGTATCCGAAGTTTCAAAGGGATACAGAGGGAATCCAGAGGGAATGTTGAAGTATCCTTTTTAAAAAGGGCCAGGTTGGCTACATCCTGTTGTATTTTACAAGGAGCTGGAAGGAGAAATCAGTCAAGGTTATAAGGACAGGACAGATGATTACATCACCAGAGTTCTTCCTGATTCAAAACAGTGAGGAAATATTTTCCCCCTGGTGTTGGACAGCCATTTTCCAGCTTATTCCCATGGTCTAATTACACCATAGTTTGTAATGACTATCCCAAAAGATGACAGAGGAAAATAGTGATCCCAACAGATGATGAAACCTATGCACGTTCTTGAGATACTAAAACTAAGTTTAGAAGTCTAAGATGACTCCTTTCCTGAGCACTCTAGATTGGATAAATTTATTACAAACTTCCAGAATATTTGGAGACTTTTTAAATATGCTATAAATGATTCAACCTGTAACAAGAAGAAACAAGAAAAAAATACTCAACTATCAAATACAGTGTCTAACATTGAAGATAAAAAAAATCCAACCTGGCTGGATGCTGAAAAGAAAATAAATAGCTCCTGATAAATTCTCCTCCTCTTACATAACTGCTCTACAAATAGTTATAAACTTTCTCATCCTTATTTAACAAGAAAATTTTCTCTCTGTGTCTGTCTCTCTCTCTCTCTGTGTTTCTCTTTTTGTCTCTCTCAGTCTCTCTGTCTCTGTCTCTTTCTCTCTGTATACACACACACACACACACACATACAAACACACACACAAATAATTAAAAACTTTCTCATCCTTAAACAAGAAAATTATATTATATAAACAAATATTCCAGATGAAGAGATCTTCAAGAGATAATCAAATTGATGCTCTCCCTCCCTCCCTCGCAGTCTCTCTCTCTCTCTCTCTCTCTCTCTCTGTTAGGTATTGGGACTATCAATCATTGTTGTAAAAGGTTCCACCAAGGTCTGCTCTTTGGGCAGGAAAAGTGCTAACTGCTGATTGGCTAGAACTCGTTATATAAGCAAGCTTCGCCAGTGAGGCTTTTGCTGGTTGCTGTTCATTTTGTAATAAAGAGCTGTTGTTGTTAAGTCATTCTCCGAGTCTTCAATCGCCCGATCTAACACTGGTGACGAAGGTGGGATCGATGACCGCATAGGAGAACTGACTACAAGCAAGCCGTTGATCGGAAGAAGTGGCGATTCAGCGCGCCATTTCCAGGGAGTGAAGATGGAAGCAAACACATCTGCATTCTCCCCACTGAAGCCATTCAATCCAGAGTGAGAAACCTGAGCATCCTACATGGTGAGATTCGAGTGCTTCTTGGAGGCTAGCAACCTCCAAAACTTATCAGACAACCGAAAAAGAGCCTTATTTTTAAGACACTGTGGCCATGACGTAGTTGATATTGCTGAGTCACTTTCGGAGCCCAACCTGGTTAAGTCGGTAGCATGGCAAATGCTTCAGGACAATCTGAAGGCACATTTTGCCCTGGCTCCCTCTAAAATCATACCGCAGTATGACTTTAGGCACTGCGTGCAACAGGACGGTGAGTCCATTAGCCAGTATATGGCTGCACTCAGGAAGGCTGAAGCACATTGTGACTTTAAGGACTTATACAATATTTTATTGGACCAACTGATTTGTGGTGTGAAAGACTGTCATTTGCAATGTTGATTGCTGGCAAAGACAGACTTGAATCTGCAGAGTGCACTCAATGAGGCTCAGGCCTCAGAATTATCGACCAAGGCAGCTGAGTCACTCAAGAAATTCGTCGCTGTGCCCATGACCATTAAGGCATTGCCTACAGAGCATAAGAGCCACAAGAGCCACCAGGTGGATAAGAAGATGGGAAGCAGTGAAGTTGACAAGACTGACCCACAGGGAACTGGAGGCCAAGCTCCATGTCAGATACTCTGCGCAAGCTGCAGAGACCAGCACCCTCAGGTGTCCTGCCGTTTTAGGGATGCCACATGCTGCCGCTACGGGAAGCGATTCTGCAGGGCCAGCATGCCCAGCAGAAGCCAATCGGTGATCAAGTCTCCCTGAGTGGACAAGCCAAGGCCGAAACAAAAGGGGGCCTGGAAACCTCACCAGCACAGGTGAGAGTCCGAAGCCCCGGACACTAATCAAATAAGGGTTGCCAAGGCTAGTGTAGCCTACAAAAAGAAGCTGAAAGTCACTATTGGCATTGAGGAATCCTGGTGTGAGATGGAGGTCCATATGGGATCCTCAGTTACCATCCTGTCCTGGCACAACTTTCAGTGCATCATAGCAACTCTGAGGTGGAAAAAACTTTCCCACCAAAATCTGAAGCTCACTGACTATCAGGGAAATTGAATTCCCATGTTGGGCTGTGCAACCCTCGCTATGACATACAACACATTCTGGGGACAGCGGTCAGCGACCGATGTCAAGGGAGGACTTCTGGACCTGCTCGACCTAGACTGGTTCGACGCCCTGGGCATGGGGATCATCGGCATCAACGTTGTCACCAGCTCTTATGCCGACAACCTGATCAGCGAATTCCAGGATTTTTTCCAGCCAGAGCTCGGCAAGTATGTTGGCACCCCCATTTCTTTCAGCCTTGACCCTAACGTGGCCCCAATCCGCATGAAGCCACGGCATGTCCCTTTTGTATTAAAGCCAAAAATTGACGCAGATCTGGACAAGCTAATCAAGTAGGGCATTCTTGTACCTGTAGACCACGCAAAGTGGGAGACACCCATTGTGACCCCAGTAAAAGGGGATGGGTCAGTTCGCATTTGTGCCGATTATAAGTGTACTCTCAACAGGGCCCTCCAACAAAGTGCCTACCCAGTACCCGTAGTTCAGCACTTACTACACTCACTGGGTTCAGGACAATTTTTTGAGAAGCTAGACCTTATGCAAGCTTATCAGCAATTGCCGGTGGACAATGCCACCGCTGAAGCGCAGATCATAGTCACGCACCAGGGTGTGTTTAAGTGTACTAGGCTGCAGTTTGGGGTTAGTATTGCCCCAGGGGTTTTCCAGAGCATCATGGAACTTCTACCGAATAATATTCCTGGGGTGTTACCCTATTTTGATGATGTTCTGATCTCTGCTGAGTCAGAAGACGAATTATGCTCACGATTGAGGGAGGTCTTCACAAAATTTAGGAACACTAGGCTCTGGGTAAAAAAAGATAAGTGCCACATTTGAGTCTGGGAAATGGAATTTGTGGGTTATTGCATCGATGGCCAAGGGATACACCCAACAAAGACCAAGGTCAGGGCGATCAGGGATGCCCCCATTCCAAAAAACAGAACTGACCTACAGGCTTTTCTGCATTTGCTAAACTTTTATAGTATTTTCTTGAAGAACAAGGCCACTGTTGCTGAGCCCCTTCACTGCTTGCTGGCAAAGGATAGCAGTTGGGTTTGGGGGCAGAAAGAGGCCGCTGCTTTTGCTGCAGTAAAATGTCTCCTTTCCAAATATAGTTTTCTTATTCAGTATAATACTACGTTGCCTTTGGTGGTTGTGTGTGACACTTCTCCCTTTGGTGTGGGAGCTGTTCTGGGTCATCAACTGCCCAACGGGTCTGAAGTGCCAATTGCTTTTTACTCCCGAACATTGTCCTGGCAGAGTGGAACTACAGCCAGCTGGACAGGGAAGTGCTGGCTGCTGTGGCCAGGGTCAAGAGATTCCACGAGTACCTGTTTGGGAGGACTTTTAACCTTGTGACAGACCACAAGCCCCTGTTGGGACTCCTGGTGGGGGATCGTCCCACTCTTTCCCCCGCCTCACCCATTGGACTATTTTCTTGGCGGCGTACTCCTACAAACTGTTGCATCGCTCTGGATGGTTGCTGGGACATGCCAATGCTCTTAATCACTGCCTGCTGCCAGACTTGGTCACTGACCTGGACCTGGAGGTTCCTGTCCTGCTCATTAACTGCTTGGACTCTGGACTGGTGACTTTGGCCAAGGTGGCGAAACAATTGGCCTCCGATGGCACCCTCTGGACTATTTTGAACTGGGTGTGGAGGGGGTAGCCTAAAGGCCCATTTAAGGACAAATTCAAGCCGTTTGCGGCAAAACAAAACAAACTATCAGAGCAAGGGGCTTGTCTGTTGTGAGGTCAATGGGTTGTATTAACACTGAGTTTGTGAGTTCCCATACTTAACGCTCTACACAAGAGTCATCTGGGAATAGTACAAATGAAAGCATTAGCCAGGAGCTATGTTTGGTGGCCAAACATGGATCAGGAGATCCAGGAGTGGGTTGCAACATGTACTCCATGCCAAGAATCCAGGGCTGCCCCCCTAAAGCACCAGCACACAAATAGGAGCAACCCAGGGGACCATGGTCTAGGATACATGTAGACTTTGCTGGCCCATTTAACAGCCAGACCTTTCTGGTGGTCATTGATGTGTATTTGAAATGGTTAGAAATTGTACTACTGGGGTCAACCACCACTGAGGCAGTAATCAAGGTTTTTAGATGCTTGTTTGCCACCCATGGGTTACCCAATGTCTTGGTGTCTGACAATGGGCCACAATTTACGACTACCATATTTGAGGGGTTCCTAGATGAATTAGGGATCTGACACACACTAGTAGCCCTGTTCCATCCAGTGAGTAATGGTCAAGCTGAAAGGACCATAAGATCAGCGAAGGAGGCCTTAAGTCATTTGGCTCAAGGAGATTGGCAGGAAAGAGTGGACAAATTCCTCCTGTAGCAGCATATCACATACCTAGTGTGGTCACAGGCAGGAGTCTGGCCGAACTCCTAATGGGCCAAAAGCTGCGTTTGGTTTTAAACTGTTTGCACCCGAGCTACTCCCCCACAGATAGCAAACCTCATCCCGAGAAAACTAGGATTTTTAATGTGGGCGACTCAGTTTTTGCAAAGAATTATGCTGATGGTCCCTCATGGCTACCAGGCAGAATAGACCAGGTGATGGGGCCCCGTTCATACATTGTTTGACTGGAGGATGGAATGTTGTGGCAACACCACATAGATCAACTATGAAACTGCCTTCAAGGCATAAACCATCAAATGGTCCCAGATTGTACTGATACTCCTTTTAATCCTTCCCTAGCTGAACCTTGTCCTGAGAGCCTAGAAACACTAATTGCAGAACTGGAGATCCAGCAATGGGCTGCCAGCGATCTGGTTCTGAACGATCCTAGGGCTGATCCAAGGGGCAACCAGAGTTTACCCATTGACCTTCCACAAGAGACTGAGGGCACGTCCACTCAGGCCGTCACTGAATCACCAAGGGAACTACGCAGGTCCACAAGGACATGCAGATGCCCCACGTACTTAGGGATTACATTTGCCAGATGGGTAAAAGCTAATTAAGAAGGGAGGGGTGTTAGATATTGGGACTGTCAATCATTGTTGTAAAAGGTTCCACAAAGGTCCACTGTTTGGGCGGGAAAAGTGCTAACTGCTGATTGGCTAGAACTCGCTATATAAGCAAGCTTCACCAGCGAGACTTTTGTTGGTTGCTGTTCATTTTGTAATAAAGAGCTGTTGTTGTTAAGTCACTCTCTGAGTCTTCAATCTAACACACTCTCTCTTTTCTCTCTCCCTCCCTCTCTCTCTCTCTCTCTGTGTCTCTGTATCTCTCTCTGTGTGTCTCTTTCTCTCTCTGCCTCTCTCTGTCTCTGTCTCTCTCTTTGTGTACACATGCACATGCACACGCACACACACATATATAAGGGTCTCTCTCTCTCTCTCTCTCTCCCTCTCTCCTCCCCTTCCCTCCTCTCTCTATATAAAGGTTAGCTCAAAAATATATTAATCTTCAAATCTCTTTGTTAACCACCTGTTACTATATATAACTTGTAGGAAGTCCACAAATGATCTGTAGTCTCTCATCAAACTTTCTAGACCATTGTCTCTTACATTTCCAACACTATACATTTTCACTAATCTATCTGGAGTCAAATTCCAAAGATATATCATTTTATTATGAAAATATTTACAGACCCCTCACATCCTGGACATGAACTGTTTCAACTCCTACCCTCAAAACGACGCTATAGAG
>JANHFM010026302.1:0-10877 GCA_032468115.1 Grayia smithii | reverse complement strand
GGAGAGAGAGTGAAGGAGAGAGAGAGAAAGAGATTGCTTTGAGATTCTGGGAGCATCTGGAGCTGGAGTTATCCCATATGAACCTTATAGGAGGTTATTATGTTTTTTGAAAGTGGATGTGAAGAAATTGAGAAAAATAGTATTCTATTATGTCAACTGCAAATGCCAAAATAGTTGCTTTCAAACAATGAGGTATTTGCTTTGCTTAAAACTGAATAACCGCCTAGTAGCTAGGAATTATAATGCAACAGCTCTGGGAGAGGCAATGATGAAAAATGGGCAGAACTACAGCACTCATGAATATTTCTTCCTTTTGTAGCATGTGAATGTCATTTATTGTATAATTGTGCCTGGTTTTAGCATTGTCACCAGAATCATTTGTAAACATAACAGAGTTATTGATGTAATTTAACTTAAATATCTGTGGTACATACTGTAGATCAAGGGCCAGCTACGGAAGGAGTTAAAAATTGTTAGAAATATGTTGGATTCCCTGTCTGTGATTACTGTATTTTGGGAGTATAAGATCCTCTGGAGTATGAGGTGCACCTAAGATTTTGGAGAGGAAAATAGGGGGAAAAAATTCTCCCTCTCCCTACCAGGTATCATCTGGCTAGCATCCTAAGCCTGGTCAGCTTCAGAACTTTAGTTTAATGGTTGTGAGCATGTGTACATGTGCCTATTTCACTTGCACGTGCCTCGTTGGGGCTGATAAACAGCTTCAAAAGCACAGCTGATCGTCAGAGGAAGCTCCAAAAAGTAAAGCAGGGAAAGTGCGAAAGTGGTAAGATGCAGCAGCTGTTCCGGGTTGCCATATTGGGCTCCACACCTCACATTTTCAGCCTCCAAATGCTCCATTTGAGAGGCATTCAAGGCTGCAGGGATCACCAAAGCACATCACCACCGACCGCCTCACTTTCAGCCTCTTTTAGGAGAGGAAGTGCATCTTATATTCTGAAAAATACAGTGTATAATATTGGATTATCTATTTTAGACTTGAGTGAGCACAGAAGAAATAAGAACCAAAACACAGTAATTTTTTTGGCTAACATTAACTGAATCAGTCTGTATCATTCTGCCAATATTAAAAAAAAAGTGAGAAAACCAATCAAGCTAACCATGCTCTTATCAGTTTAGGTAAAGGTAAAGGTTCCCCTCACACATATGTGCTAGTTGTTCCCGACTCTAGGGGGTGGTACTCATCTCCATTTCAAAGCCAAAGACCCAGCACTGTCCGAAGATGTCTCTGTGGTCATGTGGCCAAAGGCACATGGAATGCTGTTATCTTCCCACCAAAGGAGGTCCCTATTTTTCTACTTGCAATTTTTACGTGCTTTTGAACTGCTAGATTGGCAGAAGCTGGGATAAGTAACAGTATATATATATTCTGATTATATGGTCCAAGAAAGAATCTTCGCAATGGACCAAGCTATTTTTGCTGAGCATTGTCTGTGCTTACTCTGCACCATTTCTCTGTAAAGTGTTTTAACCCTCCTGGAAGTGCTCTGTATATTGCTTTCACAAACCTGAAAACAACATTTGATTCAATCCTTCCTGTGATGCTGTAGCATCTTCTACAATTAATTGCCATTTCTGCAGCTAATTATAATGGTGCATGAAGGGGATGCCAGACAGATCCAATGCTTAAATGGTGAATTGACTAATCCCATTCCAGCTTCTAAGGCAGCAGTCTCCAACCTTTCCAGCTTTATGGACCAGTGGGAGAAGGGGAGACGGGTTGGTTCCATGCTAGCAGTGGGCAAGCACACACATATGCAGCTTCATTTGCACAAGCAGACATGAGCATGTTCTTCTCATAGAAATGGAACTGCATGTGCATGCCCACCTTCCCACTATACATGCAAATGGAGCTGCTCACACCTTCACCTGCCACTTCCATGGCCTGGTTTTGAATAGGACATAGCCCAGTAGAAGGCCATAATCTGGGAGATGGGGACTGTAAGGTGTGGGTGTGAAACTATCATGTCACATGCTGGATCCTGATGTATCACAATGGGTTTTTTTGCCTTTGCGGAGCCGGAGTGGACATAGGCCTTTGCGTGATGTATCTGGCCCACGGGGTGCCAGTTTGACAGGCTTGTAATCTAAGGAACTAAACCAGAAATTTAGAATATTTAATGTCTGCTAATCTTAAAGTACAACTCTGAGTGGTTCCCAACAACAATAAACCAGAAATGTTTATAAATAAATGGATATTTATTTATTTTATTTATTTATTTTTATAAATTTATATGTCACCCTTCTCCCGAAAGACTCGGGGCAGCTAACAAAGGTTAAAACATACAATAACAAAATTAAAATCCCAGTTAAAACCAATTAAAAATTAAAAATATTGAATATTAAAAACCCATTATCAGATTCAGCTAATTTGTTGGAACAGCCACGTCTTCAGGCTGCGGCGGAAGGAGTGGAGATTGGGAGTCATCTGGAGCTTGGTGGGTAACCCATTCCAGAGGGTTGGTGTGCCCACAGAGAGCGCCCTACCCCTGGGTGTTGCCAGCCGACATTGTCTGGCTGACGGCACCCTGAGGAGGTCAGCCCTGTGGGAATGCACAGACGGTGGGAGGAAGGCAGGAGGTGGTCCTGCAAGTACCCCAGGCCTAAGCCATGAAGGGCTTTATAGGTAAGTACCAGCATCTTGAAATGGTCCTCCTCCAGAACGCCGGCATCGCATTCAGAAGAAGATGCTTGCTCTCCTTCTTAAAAGCACACCGTTGTCAAAATGAAAGTAAATGGCCACAGGGTTGCTTCGGGAGGGCAAGCGGATGTGTGCACTTGGTGCAGCCAGATCAGGAGGGGGAGCCGCAGCGGTGGTGGCCCCTTACAAGCGCAGCACGTGGAGGTGAAGGTGGGCAAGGTGGCTGCAGTGTGCCTGTTGCTGAGGAGGCAGTGTGATCGCTCAGCCAGGTCGGACTCAGCGGGGGCTGCATTGGCCTCTCCCCCCATCCCATGTCCTGCTCTTACCAGGTAACCGCCGCCACCCAGGCTGAAGGGAAACTGCTGTGGGATCCGCAGTGGCACGGCCAGGCCTGGCCCTCTCCCTGCTGGCCACTGGAGGCGTCTGTGCCTCTTGCTCCAGTTCTTCAGTGGCGGGAAGCAATGCCGCAGCTGACCCTCCTTCTCCTGGCCCTGCCATGCTTGCCTGCCTGCCTTCCACATGGCTTTCTGCTTGCCTGCCTTTGCAATTTGGCCACGGAGATGCCAGGAAGGCCATGTGGAAGGAAGAGAAGCATGGCAGGAAGGCGGGCTGAGGACTGGTTCAGGGGCGTGGCCAGCCAGCAATCACTACCAGTATGGCGAACCAACCCCAGTCTCTGCTACCGGATCGGCCGGTCCGATCCGGTAGCATTTCACCCCTGCCAACTAGGTACTATCACCAGTGCACTGCTCCACAGTTCAAACCTGAGTACATATATTATCTTCTGTTGTGACTTTAATCAATACCAGCAAAGGTGATATCAGCATCTGGCATCTGTCACCACTGCTGATGCCTTCCCTGCTTCCCTCTTACATTTATATATTTCTACAATCTAAGCATTGTGCTTGCTTACTAATGCCACTATATCCACCCACTAAGATACAGGCACATCATGGTGTGGGAGGCATGATTATCTGAGTCATAATTTGGTTCAACTCTGTGTGATAAAAAAGGATTGTTAATAGGTGAACTTGCCAATTTCTACTGTACTGTTTCCTACTAGATTTTAGAGACTAATGTCTGTTTCTTTCTGAATGAATATTTTCACTGTAATGCAAATCAATATAGTGCTGTTTCTGTGGGGTTCACCGAAGCTGGTGAAAACCAACTTTGGTAGTTGGTTGTTAGTACTGTCAACACATAGGTTATCCATTTCCATCACCTGATTTTTCTTGACTCCTAGATAGTCACCTCTTTACATTTTCTGTGAACATCTTCATTTCAAATCATTAATTAGAAATTTGATGCTAAGGGTGCACATAGACTGCAATGATAAAACAGGTTGTTTGTAGTTTGTTACATTCTTCAATTCTAGAAAGCCAGTTTTCATAATCATAAAGAGTTGGTCACACTGTTGCATGAAATATGCTTATGTTAGCTAGCATTGGATAACTCATTTTCTCTTGCTCTTTATTGCATAGTAATTTATTAATTTAAAATATTGGCATATTGAGGCTTCCATTAGTGACATCACAGTGGTGCAGTGTGAAAACAATGAGGTTCCATTCTTTTTGCCCGATTTTTTTGTGCTTGGAGGCCTGTAAGGTGAAGTTGGATCCTGGAGGGGCCAGTGGAATAGAGGGGAAACTCTGGGGGCAACAGAGAGAGGAACGATCCCTCATTGCAGCAGGAGGAACCCCTTGAAGCCAGTGCAAAAGAGACTGGTTTCTATGGTCAGGTCCAGAGGCATGACAGGTTGATTGAATTGGTGTAGGAAGCAGAGAGAGGAAAACAGCGAGAAGTATCGATGGTGATCAATGAGACAGAGTAAGATTCTAGATTGATTCTCAGAGAATTTATGACTTACAAGCTGGCTGCCAAGTAAGTCTCCAAAGTGGGAAAAGTGGTGCTTTAGTGGTGGGAGCGGAGGCTCGGGAAGACAGAAATTGAAAGTGACAGAATGAGAGGAGGGAGAGATTAACGGTCTGAGCTGGTGCTTGCTAAAACTTTAAAAATGCTATGGACAGGTTAATTGACTATTTAGATTGAGGCTGAGACCAGATATGGTGGTTTGGGAAAAGAATACGCATAAGTAATCTTCTGACAGAGACGGAGACATTGAGAAACAGAGGCGGAAGTGAAGTGAATGTGACAGTGACAATGCAAAGAGATGAAGAGCAGCTGATGCAATTGTAAGACTAAGGAATAAAGAAATCTCCAACCATTTTTAACTTTGGGTGGACTTAAAGGACTAAATCTAAAGCCAGTGAGTCTAAAAGGAGACTATATTATAACATTGGGAAAATAGAACTTACCTACAAATAGTTAAAAATATAACTATTACCAGTATATTTTTTATAATAAATTATAATTATAAAAATATAATCTAAATACAAATCTATAGGCGTTTGGTATATAGATTAGTAATTGTACACTATAACACAGTGATAGTGAACCTTTTTGTCATTGCAGGCCGGAAGTGTGTGTGTGTGTGTGTGTGCACAATAGCACGCATGCGTGCCATCACCCATAGTGCAATGTGAGCCCCTCCCACATGTACATGCGCACACGACCACCCCGCTTCTTCCCCGCACATGTGCCCCATATTGCGCATGCGTGGCCCTGCACATGTGCTTTGCCCCCCCATGCCCCATTTTGGGCCTGGAAACTCATTATACCAAGGCAGGGCTATTTGGCCCAACTGATTCTTGCTGTGTCTGTACACAGTGGGCTTTCTGATGAACTGGCAAGGCTGCATGGTTATTACAGCAGCTTGTAAAGCTCAGGCTGAACCTGTGGGCCGCCAGGTCCAGAGCCAGCAGCAGCTTCTTCCTGTCACTTAGCCCTTGCCTTGGGGTGACTTTTTCCGCATTCAGCCCTGAAGGGTAGCAGAGTCTTCCACTCTGCATTTGCTCAGAGGCAGTCTGCAGTCCTCTGGATCCAAGTCTTGGCATTGGAAGAAAAGCAAATTTCCAAAAGGAGCAGATTGCAAGGGGGCGGTGGCAGCAAGGATGGGTGGGCCGGGGCTTCCCTGTTTCCCCACCCGAGTGGGCTTCTGGTATAGCCCCAGGCCTCCTGGGGAGGGACGGAGAGAAGGAAGGAGGGAAGCCCTGGCCTGCTGCTCCTGCCACCGTCACCCCACACCACCTGCAACAGTGCTGGTCCAGCAGGACCAGGAGCAGCTGGAGAGGCAGGCTGTTCTCGGTGGCTTAGAGACAGGCTGCTCCTGGAGCTGGATGCTGCCCAGAGCGCAAGGTGGGCAGGCCGTTCATTTCAGCAAAGATTTGTGCAACCCTCTCCCACCAGGGAACATGACCACTTCCTGGCTGACGTACCTCTTACCGCTTACTGCAACCGCTTCCCCGTCAGTGGATCTCCATGAGTGAGGAGCTGTGCTCTCCTCCAGTCCTCCTGGGGCAGTTCGCCTCCCCACTGGCAGCTTCTCCTTCTCCTGGCTGCTCCAGAAGCAGCCAGTCTCTTAGCTGCCGAGAACAGCCTGCCGCTATGCCAGAAGCCCACTTGGTTGGGGAGACAGGAAAGCCCCGGGCTGCCCATCCTTGCTGTCACTGCCCCCTTGCAATCTGCTCCTTTTGGAAATTTGCTTTTCTTCCAGTGCCAAGACTTGGATCCAGAAGACTGCAGACTGCTTCTGAGCATATGCAGAGTAGAAGACTCCACTACCCTTTAGAGCGGAATGTGGAAAAAGTCACCCATATGGCAAGGGCTGAGTGACAGGAAGAAGCTGCTGCCAGCTCCGGACCTGTGGGCCCACAGGCTCAGCCCAAGCTTTACAAGCCACTGCAGTAACCGCAAAGCCTTGCCAGCTCATCAGAAAGCCCACCGCATACAGACACAGTATCAGTTGGGCCAAACAGCCCTGCCTCGGAATAATGACGCCACCGCCATCTCCTGGGGCAGGGTTCAGCAACCTGCGGATCTGGAGCCACATGTGGTTCTTTCACCCCTCTGCTGCAGCTCCCTGTCACTCAAAATATGTGTCACAACTGCCAATTTGCGACACCCACCGGCACATGATTTATTGAGCTTTTCAACCCCCAGTAGGCCAACCGTGGATAAATCCAAAAAAAGAAAAGTTTCAGAAGAAAATAGAACGTTTAATTCAATTACATATGCTAGTTTAGTGGCCACTCAAGAAATAGTCAGGCATAGGAAGGGTTTTGGGGCTCCTGGTGTTTTCTTTTCTGTGGGAAATGGTTCCAAATGGCTCTTTGAGTGTTTAAGGTTGCAGACCCCTGACCTGGGGCCTTTCCATCACCTCCAGAAAAGAGTTAAGCTGGTCGCTCCCACCACCCCCGTTCTCCATGCATTGTGGGCCAAAGGGGAAAAAAAAACAACCCACCGCAGCCTATCATGCCCTGAGCAGGTGGGCGACCAAGGGGTAGAGAAGCAAAAGGCAGCTGTGGGCCAGCTTCGCTATGTAGGCAGATAATAGGGATGTGGGGTGAGGCAGGCAGTGCAGTCGCAACAACATCAACAAGTAAAGTGAGAGTTTACTTTCAGCCGGCATCGTCTTGAGTTACACAGGTTGGAAAGCTGCCTTGGCCACCTTGTGCACTTTTGGAGTCTGGATATCATTAAAAATGTTGTTTGTTGAGGTCTTAAATGCCTCTTCAAGGCATTTTGCAAGGAGAGAGAATGTGGACAATGCATTCAAGGTGTTCATTCAGGTTTTCAAAACGCAGGAAATCCTGCTCTTGGTGCTGCTGGGGAAGTGGCAGTGCAAGAACCATTGTTGCTGGGGGTGAAGGGGTGGCGGTGCCAGAAACAGTGGGACAGGCTTCAATCCCTTCCCCCAGAGGCCTGGGGCCATGCCAGAAGCCCACTCGGGCAGAGAGACTGGGAAGCCCTGGAGTGCCCATCCTTGCCACCACCGCCTCCTTGCCCCCAGCAGCAACAGTTCTCACGCTGCCACTTTCCTGGCAGTGGCAGGAGCAGCTGGCGGGAGAGAGAGGGTGGCAGCAGGCTATTCACGCTGGCTAAGAGGCAGCAGTGGTTCCTCCTCCTGCCAGCCTCGGGCTCTGGGCAGCATCCAGCCAGCCATACCTGGACTCCCCCTGTAGCAGCCCATGTGGATCTCAGGCAGCACAAGTTCAGGGCTTTTCCTCGCGGTGGCGGTGACAAGCCAGGCAGGCAGCCTGGCGCAGGGGAGCGATTGGTGGCAGCTGTCAGGCTCCTGGCTGGCAAGGGTGGATGTCCTGGGTCTGCATGCAAGTGATGAGGCATGGCTGGTACGCACACGCGCTAGGACATTAAGGCCAGCTGATCATCGCGCATGGATTTGTCCGAGTAACAAGCAGACTAACTGGCTGGTGCGCATGTATGCCTTGGAAACCCGGAAGAGGAATGGGTGACATGGCTCTGCATGCCACTTCCAGCATGCGTGCCATAAGTTCACCATCATGGCTATAACATATGCTAGATTGTATTACGTATTATGGATACTGGAATTATTTAATTATATGTGTTTCTAAATTGAGAGAAATACATAGAAGAGGGAATCTGAGAGATAAATAGTGGATGATTTATGATATTGTTGAAAAGCCTTTTTAAGAGTTCGAAAATGACGAGTACAATGAAAACTACAAAAATCGGAAAGAAAACCATCGTTGATAGCCTCCCCATTGGGACAACGATCAATAGAAAATACATTGGGTGGGGAGAAGTCAGGATCTATATATGCAGGTGACCCTGAATATGATTCAAGAAGTGATGATGAAACCACAGGAGTCAATAGGGAAAAACCACAAAGAAATAAAGAACTAGATGGGAGAGGTGAAAGAGGACATCCGTAAATTAGACAACAGAATAGGAATGATACAGGAGTCAGAAGTGAACAGAAAATAAAGACAGTGGAAGTTAGACTGGAGAAAACTGAAGAAAAATTAGAAGAAAGGGACCAAAAACTGATAGCAGTGAATAGGGACCTCGAAGAGGCAATAATACACCTGGAAATGGAGAAATCAGCTTTTTTCTGAGATTTCAAAATATTGCAGAAAACGAAGAAGATATACTAAACCTTATGAACTTTAGAACTGCTATCTGGTGTGTTGCAGAAAAGTAAACAGGAGACTCAAAATGATTTAGTGAGTTCTATAGAATTCACGCTAATTATGTACGTCGACATAAACTCCCAAGGAAAGTCCATGTGAGATTTATAAGAAAAACAATAAAGGATGAAGTCTATAGGAAGACAAGAGATGAGCCACTGACTTACAAAGGGAAAGAGATCTTGACTTTGAAACAAATACCTAGAAGGATTTGGGAACAAAGAAGGAACTACCACTTTCTATCATCACAACTAGTCAAATATAAGATAATATTCAGATGGCTTATTCCTGAAGGTATATTGATCTCTTGGCAAGAAAAGAAATTTAGAATTGACACAGTGGACAAGGCGCAAGAATTTTATGAACATTATCGAGCCACAGACAAAGACCAAGCCAGCAGAGAAGAGATTGAAAGCAAAAGCCAAGAAAAGCAACAACTAGTAGAAAAGGAGTTGGAACAAGAAGCAAGAGAACAGACAGAAAGGAGCTCCAGGAAAGAGAGAGTGAGAGGACGAGAACGCAACCAGAGATAAGACCAAGGAGAGGAACGAGAGCTACATATAAACAGTAAAATGGAAGAAGAAATTAAGTTACTATCTATCAATGGAATGAATGGAATAAATGGAATGAATTCTCCGGCCAAAAAAATGCCAAACATTGCTAAAACTTCAGAAACAGAATATGGATACACTTATTAACAAGAGGTCCACATTAAGAACCAACATGGTGGCATTTTGGAATTTCCTAAAATAGGGAGATTACACCTGGCTTTGGCACAGAAAAGGAAGAGGGGTATAGCAGTATATATAAAAGAATGGTTGAAACTGAAACAGATTTACGCAGACGAAGAAGGAAGAATTTTACAACTAGTCAAAAACAAATGCTACTGGCAGTAATCTATGCACCAAATGCCAATCAAAAGGAATTTTATCACAAATTCCACCAGAAAATAATAGAATAGGACAATATTTGCTTAATAGGAGATTTCAATGCAGTAGTTGATATCAAGAAAAACTATACAAATAATAAAAAAAATAAAAAGAAGAGAAGAATATTGCCAAACACATTTTTTGAAATGGTGCAAGAGCTGAACTTAAAAGATACATGGAGAGAACTAAACCCGTAGAAGAACCAATATATTTTTTTTTCAAATCCACATATGTCTTAGTCTAGAATAGACATGGTGTGGATAGATTCGGAATTGGGAAAAGATATAGAGGATAATGCCAAGTACTTGGGAAGATCATACCCATATAAAAATGGATTGGAAGGGACAAAAAAGAGAGGGAGATGGACCTTGAATCAGAGAATTGTGAAAGAAAAAAAAATGTCCAAATGTTGGAAAAAGAGCTTGATTTGTTTTTTTAAAGACAATGTGAAAGAACAAACAACATTACAAAACCTATGGGATACAACTAAAGTCTATATTCAGGGCTTAACAATAGCATACATGGCACAAATGAACAAGGAGAAAAAGAAGCAACAAACGGTGTTGCAGGAAAAACTTAAACAATTGGAATTTATAATGCAAAAAGAACCCCAAAATGAGAAGATTAAAGGAGAAAAAGATGTGATCAAACATAAAATAAATTTAATGTTACAAGAAGAAATGGCACAAAATCTTAGATTGACGAAACAAAAATTTTTCGAACACACAAATAAACCAGGGAGGTGGTTGGCATACAAATTGAAGAAAGAGAAAGAAAAAAAATTAATACAGCTCCCAAGATGAAGATGGGAAACTCCACTATCAGAAAAAAGAAGAAAAAAGTATTGCCCATTTTTTGTAAAAAATTTTGTATAGCCAAGAGATATAAATGAAGAAAACATTAAGCAATATTTAAAAGAGAGGGATTGCCCTACAATACTGGATATAACAAGGGAAATGTTGAATGATAAAATTACCATGATAGAGATGAATGAGGCAATCAAAAAACAAAAAAATCCCAAACAAACAATAAAAGACCAGGACCAGATGGATTTCCTGCAGAATTATACAAAGAAATCCAAGAGCCATAGGAGATAATAATGTTGGACTTATATAACGAAGGACTAGAACAATCAAAACTACCAAAGACAGACACAGACTTCAGAGGATAATTAGAACTGCAGAGAAAACAATTGCTACCAACCTGCCTTCCATTGAGGAC
>JANHFM010026247.1:0-10879 GCA_032468115.1 Grayia smithii | reverse complement strand
CCCCAAATAAGCAGGCATATACAAGGAATGAAGGAATTTGCTAAGCACATTGAGTTGTGCTTGAAATTGTAAGCCTCCCTGAGAAGGGCGGGATATAAGTGGAAATAATATATATATATATATATTAGTTACTAGAGCAGAACCCCATACCCCAAAGAGGTGGCTACAATTTTGCAAGAGGCAACCTAACAGCAGATTATAGCTTTGGATAAGAAAAAAGGGCTATGCACATAAGCTCAAGACTTCATGTGCCCTCTTAACTGGCTATGAGATCTTACTTGGCCAATAACTTTTTTCGATACAAAGGCCTTTGCACTGGTTTCAGAAAATGCACATTGTTTATTTTAGCTTGGGATGTGACTTTGTGCAAGACAATTGCAAAAAAAAAAAAAAGTTGTAAAATATTGGCCATCACTTAAAAAACATTGGTAAATCAAACTGCACCACATTGGTATTGTTACAGGAACCATCTTGGCTCCCATCACTGAATCATTATTAATATCAATTATTAATTAATGTTAATGATTTCTGTATACAAAAATATTTCTTACTCATTAAGGAATATTGATTTTATTTTTTAAAAAATTGCATAAGTCATGACACAAAGTTAGAAGAGATGTATGATTATTTCACTGGGATAGAGATAGAATATTTTATCTTTTCTGCATGAAAAATATGGACTAATATTCAAGTTTTTCTAAACATTTTTTGTCCCTGTTCACTTCTAGTTCCTGGGCAAGTACCTGCAGTTTTCTTGGCAAAAATTGAGAACTGATTTGCCATTACCTGCTTCCTAGGTCTGATGGAGAATGACTGGCCAAGGTCATCTAACTGGCTTTGTTCATATGGTGGGACTAGAACTCACAATCTTCTGGTTCTTAGCCTTAATCAGTACATCAAAGTGGCTTTCATCTCTAAACATATTTCATCATATTTCATGCCATGAACGCTACTTTTTTAGGCAAAACAACCACCAAAAGGACAGCCAGTGTTTTTCTATCTCATGGTTTGTCGCAGGGGTGGGTTCCACTCACCTTCGCTACCGGTTCTCTTCGTGCACGTGCGTGGACGCGCGTGCACACGCGCGCGCTAAATTTGCACGCGCTCGCTTCGCTCGCACGTGCGCATAAACCGCACTACCGCGCATGCGCAGAAAATCAATTTTTAAAAAATCGGCAAAAAAAGCGCTCTGCGCATGCCCAGAACGCTAATTTTGCCGATTTTTTTAAAAAAAGGTAAGTTGGCCCGTGCGGGTAGGACAGGGTCCGGGACGCTGCGAACCGGTTCGGTGATGTCACAGCGTCACCGCTACCGGCTCGTGCGAACCGGACCGAACCGGGGGGAACCCACCACTGGTTTGTCGTCAGCAGGGCATTCTATGTTAAAGGTAAAGGTTCCTCTCGCACATATGTGCTAGTCGTTCCCAACTCTAGGGGGTGGTGCTCATCTCCATTTCAAAGCCAAAGACCCAGCGCTGTCTGAAGACATCTCCGTGGTCATATGGCCGGCATGAGTAAATACCAAAGGCACACAGAATGCTGTTACCTTCCTATTTTTCTAGTTGCATTTTTTACGTGCTTTCGAACTGCTAGGTTGACAGAAGCTGGGACAAGTAACGGGAGCTCACCCCGTTACGCGGCACTAGGGATTTGAACTGCTGAACTGCCGACCTTTCGATTAGCAAGCTTAGCGTCTAAGCTGCTGAGCCACCGCATCCTCCTTTTTTCCAATGCGGAAGTTCAATTTTATGGCAACTACACATGCAGTGAATTGGTTGTTCAACCGGTAGGATCCTACCCCTGTAAACTAGGAAGGGCAAAGAAAGTCCTGGAGAAAGGCAAATGGCTTTTGTGGGATTGTTAACTAGGTTTCCTCAGAGAGCTCCATGAAAAATCCAGCTTGATACACACAAAAAAGTGGGGGGTGTAAGGTTATTTCATTTGTTGATTTAATAGAATCTAAACCTTCAAGAACAGGCAGAGTAAAAATGTTCTGTCCAGAAATACTAAATCATCTTTCTTGTTTGTTACTCAAACCAGTTTGGACCCAAGATTCAGATCCTACCTGGAGATATTCCTGGATGGCGATTCCTCTTATAATCCTGCTGGGTCTATTTGCCTTTTATTGCTGGAAGAAGAAGAGAAGTATGTAAACGGTCTGGGTTCAAGGGTTCCCTTACCTGGAGTCCTGGGTGGCTCCTGATGTGGTTGGAGATGGTGACTGAGAGGTTCTCTGGGGAGGCAGGAAAGGAGAGCTAGGCCTGGATTTGAGAGAGAAAGGGAGAAAATACACGAGGAGGATAGAAATAAACCATTTCGTGTTTCTCTTTATTTTTATTGCTGCCCTGGAAGTATCTCAGTCCAAGGAACAATCTCAGCTTGCAGAAAAGAAAGAGGAAGGAGGTCACCTTGGGATGATGCAGCCTCCACCAGCAAGAGCAGCTACACCTTCCTCTGTCAAGGTAGCTGGTGGGATTAATGAGGGCCTTAAACCAGGTACTGAGGAAAGGTCTCTTCACAATGGAGAGTGGAATTATGTTCCTTAAATCCCCACTAATGACTTATAGTCTTCTGTGGACCCACCCAACGGTCATTGTGTAGAGACAAGAGCAACGAAGATGGGCTTTAGAGTGCCTGAGCCAGAGGTGGGTTTCAGAAGGTTCTGACCAGTTCTGGAGAACCGGTAGCGGAAATTTTGAGTAGTTCAGAGAACCTGTAAATAGCACCTCTGAATGGCCACGCCCCCATCTATTGTCTGTCTTGCGAGTCCCAGCTGATCGGGAGGAATTGGGGATTTTGAAGTAACCTTCGCCTGGAGTAGGGAGGGAATGGAGATTTTAGAATATCCTTCCCCTGCAATGCCCACCAAGCTACACCCACCAGGCCAGGCCACACCCACCAAGCCACGCCCACCAAGCCATGCCACGCCTACCAAGCCACCCCCATGCAGCTGGTAATAAAAAATATTGAATCTCATCACTGTCCTGAACCATGCTGTTGTAATGATAGCTGAATTTTAACAATTTCAAGCAATATTTACTTTCCATAAATTCAATTCTCCTGATCTCTGTGAAGGTCTCCTTTTTTTCTTGACTTGTTTGATTTCAAGGAAAGCATTTAGTCATGATTGGACCCCCAGATATATCTTGATGACCTTCAGTCTAACAAATTCCATGTTGGCCATAAAGTTAAATGCTCTTGAAGCCAACAGAAAAATACAAACGGAAAGATATATTTAAGACCACTAAGTGTCTTTAAGCCGTTGAAGATACTTTTAATATCGGGGCCAAATTTTTAGGGAAATTGTGCTTGTGGGCTTGCCAAGAGCATCTCAACACCATCAGCTAATCTGAGAGAAGGAACTAGACTGGGTCAGGCAGGCCTGATGCAAAAGGTCAATCCTTCTTTGCCTTGACGGGCTGGCAATATTTCTAGGCTGTAGCATATGTATCAGGCTAATTTGTTTCTAAAAATGATATAAAATGATGGAGGAATACCATGTTTTCAATGGTTTCCTCATCTGCCAGAAGATTGAGCAATGTCTTCTCTTTCCCTCACTTTCTCCAGGACTCTGAGGCCACATACATCAATATCCAGGACTTCTTCACTCCGTCTCCTCCTAGATCAAAAAGGAAGAATCTTCTTAACCAAGAGAAAACAGGGGTGACTTTGTATTATAACCTTAATGCATTTCAACTCACAAAGAAAAAGGAAAATCTTCCCTGATTGCAGCAAAATGTGTCTCTCTTGGTCCAGTCTCTTATTAGGCCTAAACATGGACGTCACCCTTGAAGAAAGGATGATGTGCAGCTGAGCTTCAGTTTATGGCAGAAGAGAAAACCCATCAAACAGGGAAAAATCATGGGCATAGTCTTCTAGGAGTCTGTCAAGGAATTACGCAGATGGTATCCAAATGGAGTCGGCGATGCTGACACAAACGTGTAATTTTATATAAATAAATATATTTTACAACTACAGGTAGCACTTGACTTACAAGAGCTCACTTAGACACCTTTTGCAATTACAACAGCACTGAAAAAAGTGACTCATGACCGTTTTCCACATTTATGACTGTTGCAGCATTCCCAAGCAAAGTCAATGGGGAAGCAACCCTGTCACTAAATTAACAACTGAAGCCATTCACTTTACAAATGTGATAAGAAAGGTCATAAAATGGGGCACAGTTCACTTGACACAGTTCACTTAAAAGTTCTCTTAACAAATGTCTCACTTAGGAACAGAAATTTTGGGCTCAATTGTGGTCGAAAGTTTAGGACTCCCTCAATATATAGAGCAAAAAAGTTAGTCAGGGTCAACAGGAGCTTCGAGAGGTAAATCACAGAACACACATGGCTCATAGAAGAAAAAGGCGGGAAAAAATGGAAACTCCCCCTTCACACCCACATTAACCAATCACAGTGCAGATTGCCTCATGCAGGTGCCAGCACTCTTCAATCAATGAACTATAAAGGCCTGTTTTGGCTCACTACACGACCCCACTGCTCCAGCTACCACATTTAATTATCTTAACAGAGTCTCAGTTCTATCTCGGTAAAGAGTTGAGTCTGCTGGGAAGATTTCAGTGACAATTTCTTTTCTTCATAACATACTTCTTTTATCTTCTTCATAACTGGTATTTTAATCTACAGGGGCAATCTAATCTTTCTGCTGTATGGTTCAATGGATCTTGATTGATTGGTTTGCCTGGATCTCGATTGTTGAAGTCTTTCAGTTCCATCCATCCATGTTTCAGCCAAAAACCCTGAATAAAAGCCACAGAGAAAGCCGTGGTTTTGTCTTCTTCAGAATGGATACTTTAATATATTGGGGGAAAGTAATCTTGATTGCTTTTTCTGTGTCAGCTGCTATCTTATACTTACGCTTCTGTTTCACTACAGCCATGAACTGTGGGGAGGGGGGAATGAAGGTGAGAATGCTTCGAGAAATGAAAGTAAACACTGTATCTCCTCGAGACACTGCCTCAAGGTCACCCAGTTGGAAGAAAGTGGTGACCACATATCAAACTACACTTGAACTGTCTATTAGGAAAACTGCTTGTCTGAATCAGATTGATTACTCTGGAGGAACAGTGAAGGGAGGGAAAATTAGAACTTAGGGATTTGGGCATGCAATTTTCAGTTCTGGCTTTGCACTACTGCATTACATTTGACCTCTGATAACCTATACCTTTCTCAATAAATGGAGCCAAGGATCCTCCTTAATTAGAGGGTTAAGGTGTGAAAGGTCTGTTCAGTCTGGATCCATTCCTGTTGAGGTCTTCCATCTCAAACCTTGTCCATGTCAGCCTTGGAAGCATTATTAGTTAGGTTCCAAGCTGCCAATTCTACATTGTGGGAAAAGGAGGGAGGGGGAGCTGATAGTGATAATAAGGTTATGTAATGAGAGGAAGGTCTCGTCGCCTCGACATCTGGAGGAGGAGAATGCAACGATGGAAGAGGCGTGATTGGGGCTTCTGACCAGTGGAAGAGGGAGGAGAGAGTGAGATGACGGGGAGAAATCCTGAATGCTTTCAGTTTTGGGACTTCCTGGAATGTGCCAGTTGCCTGTTTGAATAAAACGGACTTTGAACCACGATTGCTTAGGAGTTTTCATTCAACGAAGGCTTATTGGAACCCTGACAGTCCATGTTTCAACCAGAAAACCCTTCAATAGTGACCAAGGAAAGAGACGTTGTTATGGACACTGAGAGAGACAGGCCTGATACATCAAACAGCTTCAGTGAGGACTTGACTAGGAACCATATTCTACACTGAAGCATCTCTTGGATGTTCCACCTGATAGGAGAGCCTTCATCCTTTGGTGGTTTCACATTTGACACTCTCAGTATGGAGGGAAGATCCAGGCTCTTTCCTTGGGGGTATTTCTGGGTCTCCTAACTGATGACTCCTCCTCACCATCCCGTTTCCTCAGAGATATGAGTTTTCCTTTTATTAAGGCCACAATCCCTTTTGTTTTCCTCCTTCAGTTTTCTTGATGGCTCCATGTTGCATAGAGGTAATGATTGCTTGGTC
Source organism: Grayia smithii (assembly GCA_032468115.1). Lineage (NCBI taxonomy): Eukaryota > Metazoa > Chordata > Lepidosauria > Squamata > Grayiidae > Grayia > Grayia smithii. Next base: position 4,848 of record JANHFM010026247.1, on the reverse strand, counting down.
CAGTGTCTCTTGGGTGAAAAGGGGAAGGGTGTTCTGTGCTATTTTATCTTCAAATTAGAGCAAGATTTATTCTCTCACTTTTTTTTTTCATTTAAATTCCAAAAGATTTCTAATATTGAGTGACACTTCTAAAATATCACTATTTTATATCATAGAAATGGTACCATAGATTGAAGGGGGAACTGGGGATGATTTGAGGCAACTTCTCTCCTTCAAAGGAGATACTAATATGTCCCTTGGGAACCTGTCTTGTAGAGGTCCCTCCTTCCCCATTGCTGAGAGTGGATCTGTTGTCCCAGAGGGTGAAGGAAGGTGACCCCTTGGGCTTCTTCTGCTCAGCGGAAGGAGGCAACGCAGAGAAGAAGTTCCATTTCTACAAGGATGGGGTGGAGATCACTTCCAGCGAAAAAGGCCTTCTGGAACCCTCCAGTGAACCTTCAGATCCTCTTCAAAAGGGCTCTCTAAGAGTCCTGCGTGCCACCTTCAAACACAGTGGAGAAGTTGCTTGCAGTTATGAGGAAAAAATAAATGGGTGATGGATCCTGTCTTCTTGGAGCCAGGGGGTGAACGTCACAGGTGAGCCAACTGGAGGAAGGTTGAATGTGGTTCATTCTTGGGTTTGAGACCACCATGAGAGGCTCAACTAGAAAGGACAAAGAAAATCCTGGAGAAAGGCAGATTGCTTTTCTGGTATTCTTAAATAAACTCCACAGAGACACGTAGGGAAAATCCTTAACTGAACCTGACAAAAAAGGAATCTGTTACATTTATAGATTTAGTAGAATCTACACCTTGAAGACAAGCCATGGTAGAAATATTCCACCAAGAAATATTTTTTAAAAATCCTTCTTTTGTAGTTGAACCAGTGTGGACCCAAGATTCAGATTTTATTTGGAGTTTTACAGGATGGTGATTCCTCTTATAATCCTGCTGGTTCCATTTGCCTTTTATTGCTGGAAGAAGAAGAGCAGTAAGTGAAGGGTTTGGGTTCAAGGGATCCTTATCTGGAGTCCTAATGGCTCCTTGTGGTTGGAGATGTGGACTGAGAGATCCTCTGGGGAGGTAACAAACGGGTGACAGATCCGGATTTGAAAGGGATGGGCAGACAATACATGAAGATGGTGGAATGAAGCTAGTTTAATCCTTCTTTCTAGTTTTATTGCTGTCTTGGAAGCATCTCCATCCCACCAGCAGTTTCAGCTGGTGGAAAAGAAAGAGGAAGGAGATGTTCTTGGAATGATGGAACCTCCAGCAACAACAGCAGCCAGATCTTCATCTGCCAAGGTAGCTAGTGGGATTCATGGCTGTGTTTGATCAGTGTCTGTATGGGAGTTCTGTTTACCCTGGAGACTGAAACCAGGTTGAGGACATCCCCTCTAATGACTTTTGGTGTCCTCTGGAGTCACCCAACTGTGGTTGTGCAGAGACAAGAATGATGCAGTTGGGCTTCAGAGTACCTGAAACCTATTTGTGTAATGTTAGTAGATACCTGAACTCTAATCCCTCAATTCAAGCAGAATTTAGCTTCCGAAGGTCCACGTGTCTTGATCGCTGTGAACATCTACTCTTTGTTTCTTTGCTTACTTGGTTTCAATGAAAGAATTTAGGCAGTGTAGTAGCCCTAGACATTTCTTTCAAGAATGGGGAAGGATAATTATCTTTTTTTGTCTTCAATTTAACAAAACAGGTGCTGGCGAATGTATTTTATTGTCCTTGAGGTCCACACAAACCTACAACGTGAAAGATATATTTAAGGAAACTTAGTAGCCAATAAAAATTCCTCTAATCATTGGAGGCAAAGTTTTAGGAACAGTCCCTGTGAGTTTCTTCTTAGGAACATCTCATCACCCTCAGGAATCTGAGACGGGAAATTTGGTTGGTTCAGATCTGATGCCGAAGGTCAAGGTCATATGGAACAAGGTGCCCTTCCTTTACGGCCTTTTCCTTCGAATGCTGGCTGGGTCTTCTAGCTGATGACCTCTCCTCACTGTCCCATTTTCACAGAAATTTGAACTTTCCTTTTTTCTTCGGTCCACTGTCATTTTTGTTCTCCTTCAATATTGTGATGGCTGGATGGTGTGTGGAGATCCCGATTTTGGGATTTTCACTAAAGTTTAATGTCAGAGGAAAGGCAAAAAAAAAAGCTAAAAATAGACACACTTTGTGATTTTTTTTCTACTGGAATATTTCTCAGGCACCAGAATCACAAAAGGTTCTGGGCTGTGCACAGAAAGGGACACACATGTCAATGCAATTCAGCAACATAAAATAAAACAATACAAATAAAACCAAAATTCAACAAGAATCAGCAAAGCATCTCGGATTGGACTAGAACAAAACATGTTGCTAAAATACTATGCTTTTAATAGCGGAATGAATCCCTTCTTCGTATAATTGCAAATGTGGGGGTGCAATTCAAGAACAAAATCACAGATTTAATCAAAGAATGATTTTGGGGTAATGCCACATTCATTTTACTTTGGATATCAAGCCAAATAAAATTTTGTACCTAATATTTGGCAGGAAGCTATTGGCTGGTAATACTGGATATTTTTTGCCCTAATTTCAAATAATTCTGGAAGTATTCATTCATTCATTCATTCATTCATTCATTCATTCATTCATTCATTCATTCTTTATTGAAATGAGATCATGGTTTGAGCTCTCTTCAAGCAGTTCACAATAAGGATAACCATTCTGATGTTTAGACTGAAACACGAATTTTCAGAACTGTTTTAGCAGAACATACTGATCATTTGCAAATCTACCCTTTTCATAATTTATAGTTTATCATTTGTTTTATTCTATGTGTCTAAAGCTCCACTATAGAAACCTGTGGCTCAGGATAAGAAGTAGAGCCAATCATGTCAGGTGGTGTTTAGGCCTTGCTGCAGAGTAAAATTACTTGGCTATTTTGTTTTTTTACTTTATACTTCACTAGATGCTTATTCTTATTTTCAGTTCTCTTGGGAAACAGGGGAGGTCAGGAGGATGCGGGCAGTTCTCTGCTGCAGAGAGAAAGGCTTTGGTGTGGTGAAGAAGGCCAGGGAGCTGAGCTGTGTCTTGAGCTGGTGGGTGTGGGCTTGATGTCCTTGATGCGGATGACGCAGTTCCTCCCTTGGCTGTTGTGTTGGAGGACTGACTTAAGAGAAGCTGCAGCTCTGAATCTCTCTGGGGAAGGAAGACAAGAGTGACGGAACCCAGATCGCCTTCCCACAAATCCTGAAGAGAAGATGGAGACCATCCCTTGGATGATAGGTTTGGGGCCTCCTTCTTCTTCTACTTCTCATCTCAATCTGACTCTTCTCCTCCCCGAAGAGATAGTTCCTTTATCCCCACGTTCTTTTCTTATTCTGAATTTTTCTCAGGAAATCTGAGTTTTCTTCTTCCTCGGTGAGGAATCATTTGAGCAATGGGGCACTTTCCTTCCTCTCCCCTCAATTTTTTCTGCCCCCAAGTCTCATCTTTCAGAGCCATCTCAACTAAAGGGAGTTTGGGTGGATGCAGTGCAGTCTGTCTTCCTCCTTTCAGAAGCACCCAGGATGTGACCCCTAAGTGATTCTTCATGGTCAATACAAGATATAGGAAGTTGGGGCAATGGATGAACAAAGAAAGGGGTCATTCTGTGGGTCACAGTGAAGGGTGTTGAGTATAAGGGGCCTCCCTTTCTCCCTCCTGCTGCTCTCAAATGACTGAGAACTGAGGAGATCAGAACAGCTGAACATCTCCATATCTGCTTTTAATTCCAGCCATGATAAGTAGAGTTTGAGGTCTTTTATGAGCCCCAATAGTCAGAACATAGGTGGGAGAAGACCCCTTCGTCCATAACTGCTGTTTTTGGGAACTTTAATGATCCAACCCACCAATACCTACCAGTAGAACATGGATGGGAGAAGTCCATTTCCTTGTCCTCCTTCAGGGCAGCCTCCTCTCTGCTGAGTCCATGAAGGGAAGAAGATTCAGTTGCGATACTATGGATGAAAGTCCTTGCCTAGCCTGGGATCATCTATCCTTTTCTTAATTCTACCTTCCCTCTTACTCTCTTTCAGTCCTTTCATGGATCCTCCTGGAAACAGGTAAGAGACCCTCATGCAGACTTTGCTTGTCGTCACAAAAGTGTAGACTGTGATTGTTGTGTCCTCTGTGGGAGGGAGAAGGTCAAATGAAACCAAAAGCCCGAAGTGTTATTCAGAAGGAGAAAAGTACCTTCTCTGTGAGTGCAGTTGCTCTGCTGTTCTTGTCCGCTTGGGTTAGTGCAATGGGTTAGTGCAATGGGTTAGTGCAATGGATCCATGCTTTTTCAGGAGGGATGAAATCTTGTGTAGGAAGAAAAATCCATCTGGTTCAGTTCCAATCCGGGAGAAAGGTGCTAAAAGTACAATGGAGGCCGATTGGAAAGAAGGATTCCATTTATGGATGAGCAGAACCAGCATGTGGTTCTGGGACAGCTGACAAAATAGCTTGATGAGTGCAAGGATTTTTATAGAGTTACTGAGATGCTGGTGGAGGTTGTGCAATGTCTGAAATGGCCCTAGGGGGTCGTGCAATATAATGAGCTCTGTGTCTTTTGCTATTCTAATGGTGGTGGGTTAATGTTATTATGTCCTGAAGGTCATGTTAAAATTTACACTGACTGTTTCCTAATATGTTTCGATTGCTTATTTGTTCCCTATGACTATCATTAAGTGTTGTATCTTATGATTCATGATGAACATATCTTTTCTTTTATGTACATCGAGAGAGTAAGCACCAAGAGAAATTCCTTGTGCGTACAATCACACTTGGCCAATAAAGAATTCTATTCTATTCTATTCTATTCTATTCTATTCTATTCTATTCTATTCTATT
>JANHFM010026197.1:0-10882 GCA_032468115.1 Grayia smithii | reverse complement strand
TAACAGAAACTAAGGACAAGAGAAAAGTCTTATCGTCTGTTCACCATAGGGCCAAGTTTCATTCTTCGGTGCCTTACCACCGGCCCCCATTTAGGCAATCTGATTGGGGACTCCTGCTAGGTTTGCTTCCACTCCGGGACCAGACAGAGGGGTCCATCTGACAGGTCTGTCAGAGGTAAGCCTTATTCTGGTCATTGGCCCTTTCGTGGGGGAGGGGGTCATCCTTTCCGCTGCCAGCAATAATGCCTTAATTGATCTTCCCATCGGGGAAAATTGTACACTGACTGATGGAATCAGATAACTTCAGACTCTTGGGTCAAGGATACAGTAAGATCTGGCCTATCCCTTGAGTTCGCCTGTATCCCTCCGGCTTTCCTTATCAGTTGCCCATTTTCTAACAATTCTGCTAAGAGGGCACTCATGGATTCAGCTGTGCAACACCTTCTGGACATTAGAGCTATCCAGAAGGTTCCGGTGTCCCAGTTTGGGTTGGGGTTTTATTTTATTCTGTTTCTGGTGCTGAAATCTTCGTGCCGGTAGAGACCTATTTTGGACCTTAAGCGTCTGAATCGTTATATCGTTTATAGGTGATTCAAGATGCATTCTTTGCATTTGATTTTGGCTGGCATGCAGAGGGGTGACCTCCTCAGTTCCCTTGATTTGACCGAGGCCTATTTACATATTCCCATTTGTCATTCCCACAGCAGATTTCTCAGGTTTTGTTATGCCGGTATGCATTTCCAATACTGTGCCTTACCCTTTGCCTTTCCTTGGCTCCTTGCACCTTTACCAAGGTGCTGGCCATTTTGGTGGCACATCTCTAGGGCATCCTGGTCTGTGTTCAATGTTACCTGGACGATATTTTAATTCAGTCCTTGTCGAGACAGCTTGCTCTTTGGGATGTCCAGGTTACTATTTCCTGTCTTCAGGAGCACGGTTTTTCTCTGAATCTGAGCAACAGCCATTTGGATCCGTTACTCATATCACCCATTTACTCATCCTCAGACGCAGGTAGCTCAAGGTCAGTGGTCACAACACGATCTGGTACACAGTATAAATTGGCTGGAGTTGTGGGCAGTCTATCTCACCCTGAACAACTTCGGGCCTCTAGTTCTGAACTCGCATGTGCTGGTGCTGACGGACAACACAGCGACGAAAGCGCAGATCAATCGTCAGGGCAGCACCCGCTCTCAGAGCCTCGTGTTAGAGGCTAAGCGACTCTGTCTTTGGGCAGAAAGACATTTGCTGTGTCTGAGGGCAGAGCAGGAGTGGACAAAGTTTGGCCAGACTGGCTCAGCTGCCAGACTCTCGATCAGGCAGTATGGTGTCTCCACCTGGCTCTCTTTCAGAGGTTAGTTCAGCAGTTTGCTCCTCTGAATGTGGACCTGTTTGTGAGACCAGAAAACTGGCTCATCCTGCTCAGCTGCTGCGATTTTTCATCAGGTTTCCAGCTCTGCAGGTGGAGGGCATAGATGCGCTTCGGACTCCTTGGCCACGGGGTGTCCTGTATGCCTTTCCACCGCTGTCTCTCATTCCCAGGTTACTGGGTTCTGGGTACAGGATTCTGCAGGAGCAGGCGGAGATTGTACTTCTGGCTCCTCATTGGCCCAGGAGACCCTGGTTCGCAGACCTCAGGGCGTTGTCAGTAGCCCCTTTTTGGAAGATACCGCCAACTGAGAATGCTCTCAGCCAAGGGTCGTTGGTGCACTCAGACATTCAGTGGTTCCAACTGACCGCTTGGTGTTTGAGCGGCATGCTCTGAGGGATGACCACCTCCTTGACAACGTGATTCGCACTATTGGAGCTTCGCGGCGTCCTTCTATGGAGTAAATCTACTCGGCTACCTGGAGGGCCTTTTGGGCATGGTGTCTTTGATTCTCTGTCGATTCACTGCAGGCTTCGATTGATCACGTGTTTCGGTTTTTGCAAGATGGTCTTCAGCGTGGACTTTCTGCAAACACTCTGCGGAGGCAGGTGGCAGCTGTCATGTGGCACTCTACCTTCCCTGTCGCACCATCCTTATATTCATCATTTTCTTAAGGGTGCAGCTAACTTATGTCCTCCTGTACTTCACCATTATCCGACCTGGGATTTGTTGTTGGTCCTGTCCTCGCTTACAGCTGAGCCTTATGAACCGCTGATGACCCTCAGTCTTCGTTTCTTGACATGCAAGGTGGCGTTTTTGGTCGCTGTTACCGCAGTGAGAAGAATTTCAGAAATTGCAGCTATATCCATCTGCAGTGACCTCTGCATTTTCCATGCTGACCATGTAGTCCTCCGACTTGACCCGGCATTTGTTCCAAAGGTGAATACGCCATATTATAGGCTTCAAGAATTGGTCCTTCCCAACTTTTGCCCACACCCATCTCATCATTTGGAGTGGTGTTGGCACTGTCTGGATGTACGGAGGGCCCTCCAGATTTATATTAAGCGGACGGTGGAGTTCAGGTGCTCGGAGGTGTTGTTTGTGTCTTTCACCCTGGCTTCCTTGGGGACCAAGGTTTCTCCTTCAACTGTTGGCTGTTGGATCCATCACACCATTGCCAAGGCATACGATCTTCAATTACTTCCAAGACCGGCTTGTCTGATGGCGCATTTGACTCGAAGTGCCGCGACATCAGCTGCTTGGGCTACCCAGGCCTCATGGCTCGAGATCTGCAGGGCTGCTACCTGGACTTCTCTTTCTCTGTTCATCAGTCACTACTGTTTGGATCAGGTTGTTCCCGTCGATGCAGCATTTGGTCGTAGGATACTACAATGCGTGGTTGCTGATGAGGAGTCCTTAGACCAGACTAGGGCCCACCCTTAGTGGGACAGATAGCTTTGGTATGTCCCAGTCTGGCTGATGTCTCCAGCCAATATGGAGAAGAAACGTTGGTTCTTACCTGATACGTGCCTTCTCGTTGGCTGGATACATCAGCCAGCCCTTTCCTCTGTGTGTCTGGTCTTTCTTTCTTTCCTTATTTGCTCTCTGCCTTCCTGGTCCAACATGTCAAGTCTGTCCAGTCCTTATTGCCAAAAGCTGGGATTCCCCTGGCAATGAAGGCGGGACTTAGAAAATTTGACAGGCTCGGTCCTTTGGCTGATTGACGAGTTCAACCCAGTCTGGCTGATGTCTCCAGCCAATGAGAAGGCACATATCAGGTAAGAACCAACGTTCCTTCTGACTTGGAAGCCATATAGGAGAAGACCTCCTACATGCCAGATGTATGAGTTACTGGCAGAAAGGGCATCTTCAAAGGAGCTTTCTTGTTGATCTAAGTAACTAGGTAATGGAAAAGAAACCACTCAGATAGTTAGACATTAAGATATTTATGGATTTAAATATCAACTCAAGTACCTTAAATTATGTCCATTAAGCAATTGGCAGTCTGTGGAACCATCTTCCTATACTGGAATCACATGTTTCCTGTAACTTCCACAGATAAGGAAAATAGTTGTTACATATTGTATTGATTGCAAATTCCAGACACTTTAAAGAACTATTCCAGATAAAATAAGTGTAATAGTCAGATAGGATGTAACTAAAAGGTGTCTTAACTGGTTCAGGAAGAGAAATACTATAATTGGTGCACTAGCTACAGGGCCATCTTAACAGCATTATAGGCCCCTGGGCAAAGCACTGTACTGGGGCCCCTACAACAACTATTCACAGGAATAAAAATGTAAATGGTCAATAAAATTAAACATATATTTGCATGTTAGTATTAATTTAAAAATTCAGTAATATATAATAAATATGTTGCTGTATTAATATGATATGAGGTGCATTGAAGGGTTAACATACACAGATTAGTATGGGGCCCCTATGCTCGTGGGGCCCATGAGCAAGTGCCCATCACGCCCATGCATTAAGACAGCCCTGATAACTGTAGCTATATAAAATGCATTTCTCTACAGAAAACTGCTACCAATGACAATTGACAAATTACTAAAGCCCTAACATCAAACCTATTCTTATTTATTTACTATATTTATACCCAGCAGCATTCTGGCAGCTTTTGGCAGCAAATGTGAATAATTTTAAAACATCTGTAGTTCATTTGAACTAAGTAAAATACAAAATATACCATTCAACAATAACAAAAGCAATATAGTAAAAATTCAAAATAGTAGTTAAAAGATGTTCACTGATTATAAATCTCTTCATAAAAACTTGGTCTTCCTCCTGAAAGCCATCTATTATGCCCTTTAGGTATCCAGTTTAACATACAATTATAGTCAAACTTCAGAGAGCTATATTTAAAATAAAGAAATTTAAGAATAAAGAATTTAGTGATGCTAGAGACGAACAATAGAAAAATCACAATCAAATAGTCTAAAATAGTAATCTTTTCTGTGTAAAGCACAATAAAGCAAAATTATTTATGCTGAGAATTTTCCTGAATGATAGAATATATAACAGGACATCAATAAAAACAATAAATTATTATATAATACAGGAGTAACAATAAATTTATTTCTACAACCTACTTGATCTGTATATATCTAAGTGATTCATTGGGGAATAATTTTATTTTCCTTGCTACTTTTTGAACCACTGTGAAATGCAACAAGGTTTTTGATGTGCTGAGTTTATGGCATAAACTTAAGACCGAGTAAATTGAGAACCAAATAAAACAAACAAGCAAAGTGACAGAAGCATGAATAAGTCAAAAACAAAAGGAACAAATAACATTGTCTTATACACAAATTGTTTTCTTTTAGAGGACATACTGTACATACTATAATACATGCAAAGTAGCAAAACTAAAAATCTTCTAGTGGATGTTTAGTTTTGTAGTTTTCTATCTTTATAACAAAACCACCTTACCATTTTTAAAAGTTAAAAAAAGCATTAACAGAAAAGTAATGTAACTTACACAAACTGGCATGTTTATTTTCAGGCCTGCATCTCACTTGAAACAATCACGATCGGCCATTTTATGAATACAGTCGGCCATTTTGTAGACCTTTCTTCTTCATTAGAACAGCTTCAGGCCAGTATTTTCCAATCGGGACCTGTCACTCATTAGAATGGTCTGGGGTCTCTGCTTGCTTTGTGCCCTGACTTTTGGTGCAGGGATCATGGCCTAGCCCAGCCCTTCAGTAAAGATACCTGGTAGGGCCTGGACAGAACTATTACAGGCCTCACCACATTCTGGTTCATTTCAGGGGGCGGTTCTACCCACCTTTGCTACCGGTTCTCTTCGTGTGCGTGCGTGCACGCAACAAGAGCATCTACCGCAGCGTCTTTCTTCACCAGGGCATCAGTGCACTGGCTCCAACAGCTGCAGTTCCATTTATCACTGGACAAGGTTCGGGCACATTAGGACCTTTCCAAGATCCTGGCTGTGGCAGAATATACTGTGGACGCAACTTTGGCTTCTGCCAAATTTTTGGCAAGGGCCATGGCGTCTGCGGTCAGTGCCCGGCATATGCTGTGGCTATGCCACTGGCTCATGGACGTTAAAAATAAGTGGACACTGGCCTCTGCCCCCTTTGAGGGGTAAAGCCTTTTTGGCCAGTCTCTGGATCCTTTACTAGTAGAGACCAGAGACAAGAGGAAGGTGCTCCTTTAGCAGAGCAGATGGGCCGATTACCGCCCTGCACCATATTTCAGATGGCCCTCCTTTCAACGGGGGGGGGGGGAGCTGGGGCAAGCTTTCCCTGACAACAGCGGCTCTTCTATTCCTGGTCAGGTTACCAGACCGACAGACCTGCCTTTGGAGGCAGGGTTAGACTGCAATAGTCTGGATGCCCATTCCGGGGCAACAGTAGCAGAGGTGCCCATTGTCACAAGTGACATTGTGCCTCAGGATCCCATAGGGGGCTCTATCGGCCTTTTCATGGACCACTAGGAGACCATTACTATGGACGCCTGCGTCAGAGAGACGATAAGAGCAAAGCTCTCCCTGGAATTCCTTTCCCATCCTCCGAGGCTTTTCCTCCGCTGTCCCATTTCAGGAGATCCGATAAAACGGGGACTCATGGAGGTGGCTATTCAGCATTTGATGGATATTAGGGCCATTCAGCTGATTCCTCCGGACCAGTGGGGGCTGGGGTGATATTTGATCTTATTCATCATCCCATTCCCTAGAATGTTTCTAGAGCTTGGGGAGGGGATTGGAGGGCAATTCTAAATCTCAACAACTATATTGTGTACAGAAGGTTCAAGACAGGGGTGGGTTCTACTTACCTTTACTACCGGTTCTGATGATGTACACACTTTGTGCATGCATCGGAGTGTTGGGAGCACGTGTTCGGCGCGCACATGCTGAACGGGCACTCCGTGCATGCGCAGTAGCTTTTTTTGGGGAAAACCCTCAAAAAAAGCATTCTGCGCATGCACAGAGTATGCGGAGCACAGAGAATGGCAAGTACGGGCATGCGGGTGGGCCCAGCTCCCAGTCGTGGAGAACCGGTTCGGTGATGTCACAGCATCACCGCTACCAGATCGCACGAACCTGCCCGAACCGGGAGCAACCCACCACTGGTTCAAGATGCAATCCCTGCATTCCATCAGGGAGGGGACTTCTTGGCCTCTATAGACCTAACAGAGGCATACCTCCATGTCCCTATCCATCCAAACCACTGACAGTTCCCGAGGTTTTGCTATGCCGGCTGTCAATTTCAGTATGTGGCTCTGCCATTTGGCCTAGCATCAGCCCCTTGAGCATTCACCAACCTTATGGCAGTGCTGGCAGCAAACGTCAGGACAATCCCTATAAGGATCCAGAGTTACTTAGATGATTTACTTATCCAGGCATCCGCCCGGCAGCTAGCAGAAAAGGATCTGGCCACGATGATCCGTGAATCTAGAAAAATGCCACCTGGTGCCCTCGACAAGGCTAGTGCATTTGGGGGCTCTGATAGACACAAGGGTGGGCCACGTTTTTCTTTCTCAGGAGCAACAGGAGAGCATCTGGAGTTTGATTCACCTCATCCAGCAGAAAGGGATGGTTCTGGTGGCCCGGTTGTCCCATCTTCTGGGGAAGATGATTTCATGCCTGGCCATAGTCCCGTGGGCAAGGTTCCACACCCGACCATTCCAGTGGTTTCTGCTGCCCTATCAGAGGGCAGGTAGCAGCTCCTTAACAGCTCGGATGCGAGTGCCTCCAGAAGTACTTCACTCACTTCACTGGTGGGTGTTGGGAGCCATCGAGAAGGGCTGTTTTTACAGGGAGCCTTACAGACTGACTGTGACGTCAGACGCCAGCCTCTTCGGCTGGGGAGGCCACTGCATCTCCCAGGTTGCCCAGGGACAGTGGAGACAACTGGAGACAGCCAGAAGATAAACTGGTTAGGGCTTAGGGTGACCCACCTGGCCCTCCAGACATTTCAAAGGGAGGTGGAGGGGCACCATGTTCTCCTCACAGATAATTTAACAACAAAGGCCCACATCAATGGCAAGGGAGGACTCGATCGAGGTACCTCATGAAGGAGGCAGAGGCCTTGTGCTGAACTCATCTCTTATCATTGAGAGAAGATCACATTGCCGGGGTGGCCAACATTCAAGCAGACTGGTTGAGTTGGGCCACCATTGATCCGTTGGAGTGGAGGCTCCATCCCAGGCTGTTTGCAGACCTTGCAGACCATTTTGGCCATCCGGTGGTCAATCTCTTTGCCTCTCCGATGAACACTCACCTTCCCCAATTCCTTTCCAGGTTTCCTGCCCTGGGAGCAGAGGGGGTGGATGCTCTGAGATACCCTTGGCCAAGGGGTCTCTTGTATGCCTTCTCTCCCCTACCTTTGATCCCAGCGGTTATCAGGAAGATGTTGTCCGAGAGAGTGGAGGTGCTTTTGGTGGCCTCCCACTGGTCCAGGCAGCCATGGTTTGCCAACCTGGTTGGCCTGTCTGTCGCCAGTCCCTGGAGGATTCCCCCAGAGAGGGTCTCCTCAGCTAAGGACCCGTTCTCCATCCTGACCCTCAGTGGCTCCAGTTGGCCATTTGGCAGTTGAGCAGAGGCTTCTAAGATGGAGAAATTCTCCAACAGGGTCATACAGTCGATCTGGCCAGCCAGGTGGCCTTCTACCATGCGCATTTATAATGCAGCTTGGACAACTTTCACGGATTGGTGTACCCAACGACACTTGGACCCTACTTTGGTCTCAGTGGTGGATGTGTTGTATTTTTTGCAGGAGGGCCTGAAGAGGGGGCTATCCCCTAACACTTTGCGTAGGCAGGTTGCTGCCCTGGCCTCTGTTTTGAACTTTGGGGACTGGGGCTCTCTCGCTCACCACCTGAGGGTGTGAGCCTTTCTGCAAGGGGCTTTTAATTTGAGACCTCCAATAGTACACTGATATCCCACCTAGGGCTTGACCAGGGTGTTACAGGCCCTTACCAAGACACCATTCAAACTCTTAACGGAGGGCAGCCTTCACCTACTCTTGTGTAAGGTTGTTTTCCTTGTGGCCGTCTCATCTGCCAGATGGATATTGGAGTTGGCCGCATTATTGGTGAGGAAAGACCTTTGTATTTTTCATCCAAACAGGGTGGTCTTACGGATGGATCCTGCCTTTCTTCCAAATGTCAATTCCTTGTTTCACTGAGCACAGGAGTTGATCTTGCCTGATTTCTGTCCAAGGCCTCGGCATGCCTTGGAGAAGACCTGGCATATGCTGGATGTTAGGAGGGCCCTCTGTATTTACATCTTGAGGACTGCTTCCATCAGGAAGACTGAATCGCTGTTTGTCTCCTTTCAACCATCAACTCTTGGCCACAGGGTGATCCCTTCCATGGTAAGCCGTTGGCTTAGGGCATGTATAGCTCATGCCTATGAGCTTCAAGCTCTCCTGGTGCCTTGGGATAAAAGCACACACCATAGGTAGTGTAGTCATGATGGCAGCCTGGGCTACCCAGGCTTCTGTGGAAGAGATTTGTAGTGCGGTGACATGGACATGCCTTTTGTTTGTCATTACAGAGTTGACTCTTATGCTTCTGCTGAGGTGGCTTTCAGCCGGCATATCCTGCAGCAGGTCCATGAGGAGGTGGGAACTTTGGACCAGGGCAGTTCTCACCCGTAGGACTGCCAAGCTTTGGTATGTCCCATCCTGGCACCTCCCATCAATACACTATGGAGAAGGGGCGTTGGTCCTAACTGATAACCCTTTCTCGTGTTGTTCAATGGGAGGGGCCAGCCACACCCAGTTGCCTGTCTGATCGGATTCCAGAAGGGTGGGAAGCTTTGTTTGTTTCTTTCAGATGGATTTCATCATTCACTTCGCCTTCGTTGTCAAACTGAGGAACGTCACCAGGGAGGCGAAACCTCAGAAATTCAACAGTCTATAGAGCTACGAGTCTAGAATAACCCATCCTGGCCCCTCCCATTGAACAAAACGAGAAAAGGGTGTATCAGGTAGAACCAACGCTCTTCTATTAATTTTAAACTTGCTACTTTTAGCACAATTTGTATTACTATATTACAAAACTAAAGATCCATCAGCTGCAAAAATATTTATCTATTTCTTGAACTAAGTACATATAGAGTACTACACACCAAGACAACTAGACACAAGAACAGTTTTTTCCCAAATGCCATCTCTCTGCTAAACAAATAATTCCCTCAACACTGTCAAACTAGTAACTGAGCCTGTATTATTATTAATCTTCTCACTGTTCCTATCACCCATCTCCTCCCACTTATCAATGTAACCTTGTCGCTGGTATTCTTAAGATTTATATTGACTGTTTCCTAATATGATTCGATTGCTTATTTGTAGTACATTTTATGCTTATTTGTTCCCTATGACTGTCATTAAGTATGCTATCTTATGATTCGTGATGAATGTATCTTTTCTTTTACATACACCAAGGGCATATACACCAAGACAAATTCTTTGTGTGTCCAATCACACTTGACCAATAAAGAATTCTGTTCTGTTCTATTCTATTCTATTCTATTCTATTCTATTCTATTCTATTCTATAAATCTAAAAGAGTAAGGAGATCATTGTGAAGATTTCTTTAAATGAGCAGATAAATGGAACATGACAGAATTTACATATTTTTCTTCTTACTGTAGAATTTTTCCCTGTTGTTTATACTGAACAGTTCATTTAAAGCAGCAGTATTAGGCTTTTAAAAAAATATTAGGCTTTTAAAAAAGTAATTAGAAGAAGTTAGATTTTATATATTCATATTCAGGTAGCAGATTATGTATTATGACAATGGTTTGATTTATTTTGTTGTTAATACTTAACAGCAATGTGTAATTGCCTTTAACTTGATTCTTGATCCTTAAGAATTTAAAGTATTGCTTTCCTATTCTACACATATACTGTTAAAACATTTTAAGCCTACCTAACATAGAACTAAACTTTATTTATTGATTTCAAACTAAATTTTAAATTGCTATGATCCTAATTATTAGTTTTTTCATTTATATATTTGTTTTTTGTAGCTGCTCCCTTACCAAACAGACTAGTTAGATATAAATTCAACAATATAAATAAACAGCAACAAAAATGATGACCAAAAAGAAATAGCAGCCAAGAATAAAACCACAAAATTGGCCAATAGGCTCCATGAACTATCTGACCTTCATACCTTGGCAAATGAGCTAGGTTTTAGATGCTTCTGGGAAATCTGGGAGAGTCTAATTTTAGGTGATATGGTATTCAGAGGACATGCACCTCTGAAAAGAGTCCACCAGATGACACTCTTTAAGTGGCAGGATCCAAAGCATCCCCCTCTTTACAGATCTAATAGGGTGCTAAAGCCAACTAGAGAGAGGTGATTCTTCAAGAATCTTGGCTCCATGCCATAAATGTCTTATAAATACATCCTTGTATTGCACCTTGAAGTCTATTGAAAATCAGTGCAGATCCCACCGCCCCGTGCGCTCACATAGGGCTGCGCTCCTCAGGATACCATCTGCCAGACAGTGTCGGCGGGTGGTGC
>JANHFM010026150.1:0-10884 GCA_032468115.1 Grayia smithii | reverse complement strand
TTGCTGAGCACTTGAGTTGTGCTCAAAAAACTGTAAGCTGCCCTGAGTCTCCGGAGAAGGGCGGGATATAAATAGAATTTTTTTAAAAAAATGTTTCTGCCATAGCAACAAAATTACGTACTCAACTTTTTCATTGAGAAAATTACTATACTAGGAACCACAAATATAAAGTTAGTCATGCTTATTTGTGAAAGTATCACAGATTATGGAACATAAATGTCAGATCAGCTATTTGATTCAAATAGTAATTCTTCTTGAAGTGCTTACAATGTCTTCAGCTGTTCCAATTTTAATAACCTTTTTCCATTTCTTCTGAAATATTTTTGCTTTGGATAATAATTCAGCAATGTGGTTTATGGTACAATTAGAAGTTCAGAATTAGCCAGCTCTTTTGGGCCACTTTAAGCTGCTACAGACATGCCACTCCTGGCCCCCTTCCTCTAATTGCCTTCCATGGCCAGTTTGGTTTTGGCTGTAGGGGAGACTGGACACTTAGCTTTCACTCCATCCAACTAAAACCTAACCAGTCATTTTCCAAAACTTTCCAAAATAAGTTCCTTATGTGCACAGATCTAGTTTTTTAAAAGCATTAGATTCATCTTTTAAAACAGAAATAGGACTCAATAATATTCCAACATCCAGGAAGCCAATATGTGCTGTGAGTGATGAAAAGCTAGAGTTGTAAAATATATACAGAGACAAGCTTGTTCTCCTGTCCAGGCAGTGCAAATCCATCAGACAGCAAAACTCCAGAGATTTCAGTGGCTGTCTGAATTTCATACACACTTCCTTCCACAGGCAACAGAAGTGAAATCAACATTCAGTTAATTAGGCAGACTGGGAATCAATACAACAGACATAAGAAGGTTGTGACCATTTAGAACAATGAAATCCTCAGTTAAGCTAAACAATATAGTTATAGCAAGATCAACACTATCTATACTAAAATCCCCTCTAACCAACAGAAGGCATTTGAAAACTCCAGTTGTTGGTCCTTTACAAATGATTTTTTCCCTACTTGAGAGCAAAGCATATTTTGCTCTTATATGGCTTCAACATTTAGAGGAGGGTTATGGCATTGACCTATTCTCATAAATGCCTATTTTCCAAGTTGCTAAGTTCATGGGTCCAGGCTAAGAACTCTGTGATACAAGGCTACTATATAGTAGTTGTGCTGCTTGATTCTTAAATGCCTTTTTTCAGGTTGGGAAAAAACTGGATCCTCTTCAGATTTCTCTTTAACTCTGATCAGGAATTATCCCGAAAACCTATGACATTTACTTTTTCCAGTTTCCCTCCACTAGATGTCTATGGAGATTCTCAGTCATCCCACAGGGTCGGTTTTGTCAGCTAAACAATGTCAGCTGGCAGGCACACAGGAAAGAGTCTTCTCTGTGGCTGCCCCGGCTCTCTGGAACCAACTACCTCCCGAGGTCCTGCTGGCCTTCCATAAGGCAGTTAAAACTTGGTTTTTCCAGCAGGCATGGGGCCATTGATCTCACTGTTGTAGTTTTGCAAGATCCAGCCCAGAGGAGAGGTATGTGCTCTTTTTTGTTTTTGTTCTTTTAATTCGTTTTTCTAACTTTTAAATTTTATGATATTGTTATACTCTGTTGTGAGCCGCCCGGAGTCCTCTGGGAGTTGGGCGGCATATAAATTAAATGAATTAAATAAAATAAATTAAATGTCATCAGTCATGAGTCCCTGAAGCCCACAAGACTCTATCCTATCTTGAATGCCTTTCTATTCTTAACTTCACTAATTTCCCTTGATTGTTGGTAGTTCTGATTCTTGTAGAGAGCTTAACCTTGTAATAAATCTTTATACTCATTTGAACTGCATGAATTTCCTTATTTCCTTGGCACTTGACAACATTGTAGCATACCTCTCAGCTATTTATTTTTACAGTATTACATTCTGGTCTTTTGGAATTCAGAGAGTCTAAACAAAGAAATTACTCAATTTCCAGCAATAATAGGAAATGAATTTATGTATTTTTCTTCATATGTTATATGTAAAGCTTGTGTCATAAATAGAGCATAAAACATAGAATAATAGGGTTGGAAGGAACCTTGGAACTTTCCCTCCTCAAGTAGGAAACCCTATGCCATTCCAGACAAATGGCTGTCCAGTCTCTTCTTGCAATCCTTCAGTGATTTCCCACATTCCTCCCCAACCTCCTCACTGTCCGAATCTGCCGCCATCTCTGCTGGCCGCTGGTGGGCCACAACACTAATACCCATAATTTCTGGAGGTAAGCCACTCCAATGATTAGCTGTTCTTACTGTCAGGAGGTTTATCCTTAGTTCTAGGTTAGATCTCATTATTATTTTATCCTCCTCCCATATGTGTGTGTTCATATTTATATGGAGAAGAGAGAGAGGGAGAGGGAGAGGGAGAGAGAGAATAAAATAATATAATAATAAGGTGACTATGGAAAAAGAAAGCAAAGGAAGTATCATTAATAGTTATTACTTATTATTTTTTTTTGGTTGCAAGATTATTCTGGACGGCTTACATTAAAATAAAATCATAAATACATACATACATACATACATACATACATACATACATACATACATAACACTAAAATACAGATTACAACTAAAAGATGGGAAGGGAGAGAGCAGAATGTAGGGGGGGAGGGGAATTGCTATTAGTCCATCAACCACATCTGGTGTAATACTCCCCCATTAGGGCCCAAAGCCAGTTGGTAGACCCAGGTCTTCAGGCTCTTCCAGAAGGTCAGGAGGGTGTGAGCCAATCTCATATCAGGATGGCAAGATGTTCCAAAGGGCTGAGGCCTTGGCAGAGAAGGCTGTTCTAGATCCTGTCAGTCAGAATTCCCTGACCGATGAGATCCACAGCATGCCTCCTCTGTCAATACCAGTGGGGCAGGCCAGTTTTAGTGGGGTGAGAAGGTTCCTCAAGTAGCCTAGACCCATGTCATGTAGGGCTTTAAAGGTGGTAAACCACCCAAACAAATTGTACTTGCAGTAATATGGACCACTCTAGGGGCTCCAAAAATTATCGGTGTCACCTCACTCTGCAGCAGTTGTATCTTCTCAATGCTCTTCAAAGGCATTGGGTGCACTGCTAAGTCAGAATTACATAAGGGGGGAAAAAAAGATCTGTAAGATGAATGTTTCTCTGTAAGATGAATGTTTCTCTCAAGATGAAATTTGTTATGTGGAAATAATTTAAGATTTCTGGATATCCTTTAATGCAGGGTTAGATCAGCCTCTAGTGGCCTTCATGGAAAATATTTTACAAAAGCTTTTTTTATTGCAATCTAAATATATTCTGAAAATTGATAATGGGCTTATTTTCATCCAGAACTGAAGCCCAGCTCAGTTGTAGTAAACCTATTCAAATGGATGGGCTCAGATAACGTTTTATAGCTTTCCTATCAAGTATTTATCAGTGGGAGAAGGAAGAACAGCTGCAGTGAAAATAATGCATTTTCTTCATCTGTCTCCTACATTAAAAATGTGAAAACTTCTCACAAAGTCAAAAATAAACATCCTGATTCTCAGTTTATTGAATATTGTTTCTTCTTTCTTGTTCCTTGGCCTAATTTTATTAATAAATGTCTTCTATTGTATTTAAGTTTCCTTGTGAAATTTTAGAGACCTGAGATATCCATCCAGGAAAAGAAGGTGTTCTTAGATAATGTATTTATTTATTTATATGCATTATACTGTCTGACTCCCAACCACTCTTTCTAGTTAGAAACTAGAACCTGAATTTACCTTTCGCAAGAAGGATTTCTTATCAAAGAAATGGATTGATCAGTAATTTAACATTGATAAGAACTTAATTCTGTGTTAGAGCATACTTGATATTTATATATTGATTGAGTTTAATTTTCAATTAGAAACTTGAGCATTCAATTATTAACTAAATTTTAAAAAGTCAAATTTTGTATCATGTTTTCATCTCAAAGGTGAAATATATAAATATGGCTTAAGATCAGATTTTAGTTCATCACAATATTTTAAATAAATTTCAAGCAGATTGAGAACATATTTCAAGCCTATTTATTCAGTGATCCTTTTTCCTAGATAGCCTTCCAAATGCAATTCAGGGTACTGTATTTTACCTTTAAAGCCTGACATGGCATAAAACTCGATTATTCAAAGGACCACATTATTCTGTGTAGATTTATCTATCGTGCAATCCCACAGGGAAGACATTTTTCATATTCCATCTTTTAAAACTTGTGTTTCTTATGGGATCAGGGAGGCATGCTTTCTCTGGGATTAACCTAGAGGTGGGATTCAGCCAGTTCGGACCAGTTCAGGTGAACTGGTTGTTAAATTTTTGAACAGTTCGGAGAACCGGCTAATTGCACCACTGGCTGGCCCTGCCCACCCCACCCTGCCCCTCCCAGTCACTAGCATAGCAGTTGCTGTTCTCTGGCTTCCTCGTTCACCAGCTCTCTTGCCTCAACCATTTGGCTCCCATGGCCCAGCCCACTTGCTTGCCTTCGTCCTGTGCTTCTCACATGGCCCAGTTACCTGCCTACCTGGTGAGCTTTCCATCCTTCACCTCTTTGCCAGCACAAATGACCTCTTACAGGGCCTTCCTAGAGCTCCCCTGGCCTGTTACAGGCTGAAATGGTGGGTCCCAGGGCCTGATCCGCCCTCCTAGGCCCCATCCGGGCTTCTTAAGGCTCCTCTGACCAAAAGGGAGGGTCCCTGGGTCCGATATCCCCTTCCAGGCCTTGTCCGGGCCTTCCTAGTGCTCTCTTGGCCTCTTACAGGCCAAAATGGACCTGGGCCTGATCCACCTTCCCCATCCCATTTCCCATGGCCTTACTGTACTTACTTTTCAAACAGCTGCAGAAGAGGCTGAGCCACGTGGCAGAGGAGCCAAAGTCTTTTATTTAGAATCTGGTGAAGCTGTAAGAACATGAGATGAAAACAGCTTTCCGCATCTGAGTAAAAGACTTCAGCTTCTCTGCCATGAGGTCCTGCAGGCTTAGTTTAGACCCAATCTTAGACCCAGTCTTAGTTTGGGCCCAGTCTGCTTGCTGCTGACTGGCTAATTCAAATGAGCAGCTTCAGGGATTGGGGTGTGGCAGGCAATCAACAAGGGCCTTGTAGTTCAGCCTGATGAGACAAAGGAAGCAACCTCCCCTTTCATTGACTGCTGTTGTCTCAATCCCTGAAGCAAGAGGTTGCTGTGGCCCAGTCCAGGTCTAGGCCTGCTGGCCACACGGCTCCAGACAAAGTCTTTTACTCAGAAGCTGGTGAAACTGTTTTCCTTAGATTTCACATTCTTACAGCTTCACCATCATCTGAATAAAACACTTTGGCTTCTCTAACAGTGGGTCAGCCTCTTCTGGACCTCTGGAAATCTTCAAAAAAGTAATCAAAAATAAGTAATAAAGTAAATGGCATGATTAACATTTCCATTATTTTCAGTGGGATGTAAAGGTAATTAAGTTAGTGGGAATGTAACCTATTAAGATTATGTTTAAAAATATATGTTAAAAACTATATGTTATAGAACTATATGTTAAAAATGTCCCTGATTTGCAACTAAATCATTATGTCCATCCTTTGGTTTTTGTAGCAAATTGTACATTTTTGTTTTGATAAAAGCAAAATGAATATTCATTGAGAATCAATCTGTTTCTTCAGAGTAGTTCCTCTCACCATCCTCTAAACCTCTACTCCTTAACTGATTTTTCTTAATAATTGTCTATTTAGAACAACATAAAGGAAGCAGAAAAAAAGGCAACAGAATTCCTAAGGGAGCAAAATCACTACAGCTATATAATGAATGGTCTCTAAAGTGGTCTTATTACTACAGTAAAAAGCAGTAAAAAACAATGACTTTAAAATACAGCTACTACTGTTTCCAAAATATATACCGGTAGTTGCTAAAATGTTAGAAAATACCTGTGTTAACAGAGAGCTGCTTCCATTAGCAGAAGAACAGCTTCCAATATAGGAGGGAATAATCACAAATCCAGCAAGTTTTTATATTTGCTTGAGAGTCTGTGAGAAACCTTTTGCTAATGTTAGAATGAAACTTCACTGAACAACTAATGTAGTTTTGTCTTCTTACAGTTCTTGAAATCCATGTCACAGAATTCAGTGTTTCAAAGGTATTCATATCATTTTAGCCATTTTTGACATAAGATTGCCAGATTTAAAAATTCTGAGTGTTAAAACATTTAATAGAAAAGTCTTTTTATATTGCTACTATCAAGCATTGTACATTAGGCTTGTCAAATTTTTTGTTTCTGATCAGATTGCATTTTACAATGCTTCAAGTGTATAATGGCTTATTTAGTTATATTAACAGAATAGATATCATTAAAAATTATACCTTTATAGGAAAAAAAAAGTAAGTAATCCATGGGAAATGGGGTGGGGAGGAGTAAGTGGAATCTGAGATGCTAGCAAAGCAAGTCCAGTGTCGAGCCCAGGCTGGCTCAATACCTCGAACGAGGACGCAATTGAAGGGGCCATGGACGATGCGATCACCTCAACCAAAGCAGCATTTGAGGGAACATACCTGGCAGAGCACACGGGTTTTGGTGGTGGGCATAAGGCGGCCAGGCATAGGGCACACTGGTAGCCGGTGGAGGATCTGGCGGCTGGTAATAGGGACCAGCTGCGCTACGTTGCATCAACGCCCCGTGGAGAAGATGACATCAGCTCACTGCTGGGTACGACGCAAGGATTGGAGGACACATTCCACGCAGCTTTAAAAACAGCGTTGAGAGGTGACTGCTCTCAACGCTGACTTCGTTTTGCTTGAGCTTGGCTGTATGTGGGCATATGGGCGGAGAATAAACAACATTTGATTTCATCGTGTTTTCAGCGGTTTTCCTGCCTGCGTCCTAGCGGTCCAAGACCCAGTCTGTGGAGACTCAGCAGGGCAGGATGGGGTGGGGAAAGCAATTTTGGGGATCCCAGGGGAGCATGAGTGGATTGGGGGAGGCCTTGGATGGTCTGCTGCAGCACTAGGCTCCACATGCTGTTCCTCAACCTGAGATACCTCATGTGCATTTAAAGACCGCAGTCGATTAACAAATGCATTGGGGGAAGCAGGGAGTGATCACATTAATTTAACATGATTCAGTCAAACAAATCCCCAGGTTACAAATATAATTGGAAGGCTTTATTACATTTGTAACCTGTATAATGAGAGTGAGTAAGGGTCTCAAGGAAGTCCTGCCTTAGCACCAAACGAGTCCCGTGTCACGTCCATCCTGGTAACACCTACCCAGTCACACCTACCCAGCTGGTCATTAGGGCAGAGAACCAGTTGTTAAAATAAGTTAAAAAGACTCAGGAAGCATAAGTTAAAAAAACTCAGGAAGACTCAAGTTGCTCCATTTAACTATAAAATTGTATGGTAAGGGAAAATACTAATGTGGCATTTTGAATTAACTGAAAGAAAGTAAAATATAAATATTATGTAATTCTACAATGCAAATAAATTATTTAATATAAAGTAGTTAATAGTGGCTTCAATTGTTTTTTCTCCTTATAATTCCAGCAGTATTCCAGAATCAGGATTAGTATCATTTACATGCAATAAAGATTGCCTTGCTGTATTGCTCCATTCCAATATCAATTAAAAAGAACTTGAAAAGAGTTATCACTACCAAAGTGTACAGTAACAGAATATTTTGCTGTTCTTAATGTAGCTAGTAGAAAATCATTCAAAAAGGCCTGGAATTGGCCATTTTCTGTTAAATGCAATGTTGGTGGCTAGGATCCAGAATATAGAGTTAGATATGCATACAGTGAGCATATATTCTTTATTATGAAAGTTAGTAATTTATTTCAAAAGGCTGCTTTTAGAGTTGTTTTTCAAAAACTCAATTTGTCTTTTGATCACTTTTACTATTCAAATAGTACTGCGTAATGCAATCCTTCACATTAATGTGAAAAATACGGAAATTGAATAATCTTTTAAAAATAAATCTATTTATACTGTTTGATTTTAGACATTTTTATTACAATTTGCTTTTGAAAAGGTTTTTCTTGGTTTTGCTCTTCAATTTTCTTTTGCAAATATTTTATCCTTATAAAACATCTTTCAGATATAGCTTGTTTTCAGGTTAATCTTTTTCTCCCATATAATATATAGGTAGTCCTTGACTTAAGACTTCAATGGAGCCCAAAATCTCTGTTGCTAAGCAAGGCACTTGTTAAGTGAGCTTTAGCACATTTTATGACCTTTTTGCAAAGTTGTTAAGCAAAGTATAGCAGTTGTTAAACGAATCATGCTTCCCCCATTGACTTTGCTTGTCAGAAGGCAGCTGGAGGACAGGGGCCTGGATAGAAATTTTAGTAATTAGGCAGTGGATGAGGGTAGAGGTGGGATGAATACCTAGATTGAACCTAGATCCAAGAAGCAGACATAGACAAAGATTTAAGAGAGGAATTCGGGGAACAAGTAAAAAAAACCATAGCAATTAAAGTATTGAAGTCGGCAAGAGATGGCTAGATGATTTTTTGTTGTTTTGTTTTGCTTTTGCTTTTTCCTATCTTTCTTTTAAAGCATAGCAATTAAAGTATTGAAGCGGGCAAGAGATGATGGATGGATAATTTCTCTTTTTTATTGTTCTGAATTGCTTTTCCATTCTCTCTCTTTTCCTTTTTTTCCTTCTTTTTTAGGTAGGTGACATGATTAGAAGTTAGGAAAGAAAGAAAAAGTCTCTTAATAAAATGTGATATGATTAAAAGCTTGAATAAATGATAGAAATAAGAGAATGGAATATTAGTGTATAAGTTTTATATCATAAAATGAAAGTAATAACAAGAGAAAATGTGGAATAATTGAACAATGATAGACTATAACTTAATACACGTGTGTATTATTATTAGAAATACATAAACGGATTGAATGTAATGATTATGATTAACCTGATTTTATTTTGTATTAGAATGCATGACATCCAGGTGCCACACTGTTCACACATTGATTTGATTCCTTTATAAAAAAATAAAAACTTTATAAATAAAAAAATAAAGAAGGCAGCTAGAAACGTTACAAATGATGACCCCAGGATAGTACAACTGTCATAAATACATGCCAGTTGCCAAGTACTCAAATTTTGATCATGTGACTATGCGGATGCTGAAATGATTGTGAGAAAACCATTCATAAGTCACTTTTTTCAATGCCATTGTAACTTCCAAAAGTCATTAAATGAATAGTTGTAAGTTAAGGACTACCTGTAGTCTCCATAGCTATACAATACAGGGGTTTTTTTTTCCTCATTAAATATAACTTCCCAGATTGCATCATACTTTTTGGAAATATTTTCACTTGGTAAAAAGTGTTGGCTTAATAGCAAAAGTATGCTACACTTGGCTGCGTGAGTGAGTAAGTTACAATTCATACTGTCAGAATTTATAAAAGTTGACAAACTTTTAAAACTTATTTAATAGTGTTGGTATAGGAAATTATTTACATTATATGTAAATGATTAATGCATTGAGGTATCCTATTACTACTCCCAAATTACTCTTTTAGATTAGAGATACGGCACAGAATTTCTCAATCCAATCTGGCTCTGAGCTTGTTTTTCTTTATTTTTTATTATTATTGCACCTTTTTTACATATACATGGTATTTCATACTATAAACATTGCCAGAATGAAGGGGGGAGAGACCATATTTTTTTCTCTAAACCACAGGCTCCACAACTGATTATAATAATCAGATAATTTTTAAACATTTTGTCCTTTCAGAGAAATTGTATAACTCAAATGGACGGGAGTTAAGACGGGCCCTCTTCTCCTTGAAACAAATATTTCAAGTAAGTGAACATTACCTCTTAATATACATATTGTTTCTTCAAAAACTAATGTATTTCATTATTATTGCTGGGGGAGAGGTGTTACTATTTTGCAACAACAGGTAATAGAGTAAACTTCTAGGCTTAATACCTTTTTATCTGCTTTATTTTATTATTTATTACTCTTACTTCTTAATGTCTTTCTCCAACCACACTTAGGATAATTCACAGAAAATTCCAAAAAACTTCAAAGTAATTCCTGAGGAAGCAAGGGCATCTGCAGAAAGGCCAGATGAGCAATCAATATAGCAACCATAACTAGGCAGTTAAAACCTATCCCATTTTACACAAGTCATGTGCAAGAAAAAGATAGAACTTTCATTATGTGGTCATAGCACTATCTTAACTTTTTTGACTTGGCTTCAACAAAAAAAATAAATTCAGTGAAAAAACCGATATATTCTCAACATAAATAGGAAATTTCTTAATTTTATTTAGTATGTAGTGTGGAAATGTGGAAAAAGTGTGAAAGGACTAATGAGACAGGATTTACAAAGTGAAATTTTTTTATTGTGTCACAATATAAAAATCAGAATCATCACAATTTTTAAATAAATGAATAATATTTCTATTACTTTACAATGGCGTTATGTTGCAAAGTTACTACTTTCATGCACAAAAGCGGATGGATCCTTCGGATTTTATTATCCATTTCTATGCAATACTGTTGAATCATAAGGTCTTGTTTATGATAAGTTATGCATAAAACTCAAAAATGGCTGATTTGTGATATATGAATCATAAGCACATATGCATGCATGCATATATACATAGGTCCAAATTGTTTTTTATTTTTATAGGTAATATGAGCAAAACCAAAGTCATAATAATTACAAAACTGTACACTTGAAAATTGGGCCACTGAATCAGAGTTTCCATTCAGCACAGGAACACTAGCCAAACATCCCAGACAGATGGCTGTCTGACCTGTTTGGACAGCTCTTTTACCTATATACTAATAAGTGCATCTATAGAGATCTCTCTGTTAAAGTACTGAAGTCTGCAGATGATACAACAGTTATCAGTCTCATTAGCAATGGTGATGTGTC
>JANHFM010025913.1:0-10896 GCA_032468115.1 Grayia smithii | reverse complement strand
TTCCTATAGGAGATAATTACTTTGTTTTTGATGAAAGAATAAATGTCTGATGTTTAAATTCTTCTTGAAATACACAACTGCTAATAAAATATACAGGGGGAATTTTCAATACAAAATACACTCCTTTTTGAAGTTTATGTTGTTTTTACTATGAATGATAAATGCAGTTCACCTTCATTTGTACAGTATTAACATGCATAGATGTTTTGGCATTTCCTCATTTTAAGGAGTTTTCCATTATTTCCAGATTGTTCTAGAAGGTGTTTCACAATCTACTCTAGAAAGTTAGCACACACCCCTCTCCTTGAAGAATGAAATATTTTAGGAAATATTAAAAAGGCAGAATATTTCCTGTAAAACAGGAATAAAAATCTTAAAGGAAACAGAAACTCAGCCTCAGCTCCCTGCCGCTAGCAGATACTTCGGTGATAGCCTATCTACAACGGAAAAGACTGGGCCAGCCTATCTACAAGACAAAAGTCCTTCACCGCCTGGACTTAATAGGATTAGCCCTCTATCCATCTTGCAGCAGAACTAATCACATGGCACTGGGGGATATTACATCAGCGCAAGATTCAACCAAACTTGATTCTGACTGCCTACAAAGTTACCTATGACTCCTGCATAGTCCCCTGGGAGTCTGACAACAACCAATAGAATACGATAGAACAGAATACATTTCTTCCACAGGAACAGGAAGCTCAAGGGCAAGGCACAAGAGAGTGTATCAATCTCTCTCTCCCTCCCTCCCTCCCTCCCTCCCTCTCTCTCTCTCAACTCCATGTGTTCAGCTCCACTAGGACCTCTAACCCATGTGTTCCTGTCTAGCAATAAACCATCTTTCCAATCAGACTCCATGTTTCCAATGTCTTTGTCTCCACTTGGAATTGAATCCAGATGGATATTTCTTCCAACAGTACTTCCGGAGATCTTTGTAGGATCTTATATTTGAAATCTTTGCCCATTTAATTTTCTGTATTAGAGCAGAGACAATTTCTGGGCTTCTGTGAACAAAAATAAGGATGTCAGTAGTCCATTCAGGGCATGGTTACCTAGACAGATAGCTAATTCTGGAACATATGATGAAGCCAATCATTTATCATGTACAAGGGAGCAAAATGTCAGGAAGAGCAAGTTTTCATCTGCTTCCCTATACTAGACTAAGGTTCTAGCTTGGTTGATTAGAATCCTTGATTAGATTCCATCCATTGCTTCTTGTTCTGCCTTCAGATGCTTTGGAGAATAGGTTGACCCCCTTTCTATATGGCAACCCCTTAGGTATTGGACCACTGGTATCATGTCACTCCTAGTCCTTCTTTTAATTAAACTAGACATACCCAATTCAGCAACTATTTGTCATGCCTTGCTCTTTAATCATAGCAATAGCATTGAGACTTATATTCCACTTCAAAATGCTTTTTTACAACCCTCTGTAAGCGGTTTACAAAGTCAGTATATTTTCCCCAACAATCTGGGTCCTCATTTTAGCCACATTGCAAGGATGAAGGACTGGGTCAACTTTGAGCTGGTGAAATTTGCACTGCCAAATAGCAAGTAGCAGTCAGCTGAAGTAGCCTGCAGTGCGGCACTCTAACCACTGCACCACTTTGATGCTATATTGGCAAAGCTAATAAATTTCCACTTTCAAAGAAGAGGGTACTACTATTCTGTCCTTTGAGTCCTACTCAAAGCTTGTGTATTTACAACTTCTGGAGACAAGTTGTTCCACTGCTTAATTGTTCTAACTGTCAGGAAATTTCTCCTTAGTTCTAAGTTACTTCTCTCCTTGATTAGTTTCCACCCATTGCTTCTTGTTCTATCATCAGGATAGATAATCATAATATTATTATGAAAAGTAAAAACAATTATTGGTCATATATGGGAGAATTGTACATTAAAAATCCTGCATACTTTGCCACTTCTAAAAATCTGACAATGACATATAGCTGTTACATAAAAATAGCAAAGAAGTACCCACTGAGTAGATGCAGATAGTCATAGAGAGAAATGCATGCAGCTTCAATTTGATGCTTATCTGCTATTCAAGAGGTTGACAAAGGGTCAAGTATATGATTATTTTAAACAGGAAGATATTTTAAGCTATATTTTTGTAATAATTATACTGTATATAAATATCAAAATCTATCAGAACTTACAATACCTCTCTTGTCTTAAGAGTGTCCTTTAATTCTCTTTCACTTTCTTGTAATTTCTCAATGGTCTTCTCAAGAATTTGTTTTTCATGTAAAAATTCTTGAACTTGTACCTATTCAAAAATTAAAGTAAATTACAAATTGGCACAAAATGAATAAAGTTTCATTTTATTACTGTGACAATCACTTCTTTACGCTGATATTGTAAGTCCTCCCTCCCTAGTCCTGCTTTGCTGCCACATCATTGGGTGTGTGTATTCCTGAGAAAGATGAGTGAAGAACCTCAAGAGAGTATGTGTCAGGTGCAAGGAACCAAGAACAGCGTAATAAACTATTCAGCGTAATTTATTTATTGCTGTTTGCTGAGACACAGAAATCTTGCCAGATTAAAACACATTCTGCATAACTCTCAGACATATCCTGTGACATTTAGGGAGGATCCCACTTGGGCCTTTCTGCATAACAAGGACTCAAGGCTGATTTGGCTTTTACCTCCTTGGGTAACAGGATAACAGAATTGGAAGGGACCTTGATGGTTTCTAGTCCAACCCACTGCTCAAGCAGGAGACCCTATACATTACAGACAAGTGGCTGATAACCCTTTCTATCTATACGGATTGCCTGAGCATCTAATTTCATTTCAGAACCCTTTAATATCAGCCCTTAATAGTTTGTGATTTTAAAAAATTGAACAGAAGGTTTTAAGACATTATGCTCAATAAATGAAAGATTTAAGAATGTCAGCTAGTGGAATGGAAAAATATTAGAAATCCCTTACTAAGACTGGTT
Organism: Grayia smithii; assembly: GCA_032468115.1. Lineage (NCBI taxonomy): Eukaryota > Metazoa > Chordata > Lepidosauria > Squamata > Grayiidae > Grayia > Grayia smithii. The sequence goes on along the minus strand of JANHFM010025913.1, from coordinate 7,954 downwards.
CCAATTCTTCAACTTGCTTTTCTTTATCTTTTTTCAGTTTGGTCATCATTTCTGAAATTAAGTTAAACATTAAGAATATAATGTAATATTTTTAATTATGAAATTACATATAATTATTTTATTCATTTTTAGATAGATGTATAACCATTTGTTTCTTTTTGGTCAAGGATCCAGACAAGTATAATGTGCTGAGGATCTCACGTAAAAACTGGGTATATCCAAGACAAAATGTGAGCAGGATCAAAACAAAAGGCTGGATGGATGGACAAATGGATACATAGATCTGAAACAATAACAGAAATCTGAAGAGTCAGATATTTCCAAGAAACCCAGAATAAGTCAGAGCTTTCAAAAATCCTTAATCCAATGGTACATTCTCCCACATTTTGTCATATTCTTCCTTTAAAATTTGAAAAAAAAAAATGGATAGATGAATGTTTTCAGTAACTGCATTAACATGCTCAGAAAATCACAAAAAAGGCTAAAAGCAAAAATCAATGGAGAAGCTAGCAAGGAAGGTTGCAAGTTGCTGGGATAAATCTCTCCAACCCATGCAGCCTCTCCTAGTCACTCTGTGCCACTTGCACAATCTCCCCAAGCCTCTTGCACTTCTTCATACTATGCCTTTTGTGCACCCCATACTATGCCTTTTGTGCACCCCTCACACATTTATGCACTTTCCCTGACCCATGCCATATCTCTCACATAGCCCCTCACACACTCCCCAACTCTTCCTCACTCTTACATCATCCCTGCAGCTCCACGATCTTCCTCAACTTAACAGCAGCCACTCAACTGCCTGCCTACCTGCCTGTTTGAGACTTGCAACTTCCTGTCAGTTTTCCCACTGACTTTGATTGTGAGAAGTTGGCAGGAACTTGCCTAACAACCGTGGGATTTGGTTAATGACAACAACCAGGACTGCAGAGATTGCTGCTACTAAGTAAAGTATAAGTACTAAGCCTTGATACAGAGTCTGTCCCATTGGTAACTCTAGGAAGCAGGCCTTTTCTGTTGTAGTGTCTTTCACTGGTGGAATCTTTTCCACCCTGAGATGAGGTTAACATTGCCACTGTTAAACTTCTGGAGGTCTCCCAAGACCCAGTTTTGCCAGCAGGCCTGGGGACCCCAAGAAATGGGTGAACTAATGAAATGACTCCATTATTTTTAGACTTTCCTTCATCTATTATTATTTATTTAGTTTTTTTATATTTTTAAAAGTATTTTAATGTATTTATTGTTTTTAGCTCTGTTATATGGCACCCAGAGTTGTTTGTTTGTAAAATGGGTAGCTATATAAATTGATTTAATGAACAATAAATGCAGTGTGACCATGATACAAGATGAACAATAAAATTGATATATACAAAATTAACATTGTTACAATTTTAAGTAGTTCTAAAGAACAATACCTCTCTTTTCAGTTCTTCAACATACCTAGTTCAGTTGATTTATTTTGTAGTTCCAAAACTAATGCATCTGAAGCATCTCTCAATTCCCTTTGCCTATAAAAATGATTTTAAGTGTTCAATGAATAGCTTAAGAAAAAATAATTATGTCTGAATAACTTGAGCACACATTATAAAATTACTAAAAACTGATTGAATGGCAGAAATAAATAAATAAATATGGCTATAAAACTGACATATCAGTGGTTAAGTGACCATTCCAATTGTATATTTAGCGAACGGTTTTTCCTATAACAATTTAAAGAGCAGGTAGTTCTCCAGTTATGACAGGTCATTTAGCAACAGTTCAAAGTTACAACAGACACACACACCCCCAAAAAAAAAGTACTTATGACCCAGTCCTGAAGTTATAAACATTTCAGTATCCCTGCAGTAATTTTCATTTATGAATGACTGCAGACTCTGCAGCATGCCCCTCCTGCCTATTTTTCCCCCATCCTGTCCTGCTGGGTTCTCTCCACCCTATCACTGATCACTTTTTGAAGATCTCCAGAGTTCAGGATGCCAGGGTAGGAAAGGGGAACAGCCTGCTTCATTGCTAGGGTACATGGCAGAAAAACAGCCATCTTTTTCTGACATGCTGGAAAAATCTCTCTCTTTTCCTTTTGTCACTAGATGCTAGCATTCCATTCCACAGTGAAAGCAAATGGCAAGGGAAATAAATCTTTCCCTTCCTTCCCTTCCTGTTTGTCTTTGGTCCCTTGCTAATGGTGGATGGAGGGAAAATATGGAAGCAACCAGAAAACACATCCTTTCCCTCCATCAACCATTAGCTGTGCATGTGTCAGTTTGCAGAGACCAGAGTCTAAGCAAAGCTCGTTCTAAAGATAAAGTTTTTGGGTGGCTTCCATGTTTTTCCTCCAACACCACGAGCTGCACGTCTGTTAGCTTGCGGAGACAAGAGTCTAGAGGAAGCTTGTTTCAAGAGATTTCTGGCTGCTTCCTTGTTTTCCCTCCAGCACCATTAGTAAGGGAGCAAATGCAAATATCAAGGAAGGGGAAGATTTCTCTCCCTCCCCATTTGCTTTTGCTGTGGAATGGAATGCTAGTGTCTAACAACAAAAAAACCAGAGGGATTTTTCTAATGTCTCAGAAAAGGACAGCCACTTTTCTGCCACGTGGCCTAGCAATGGAATAGTCTATCTTCCTTTCCTATCCCAGAATCCTGGGCTCTGGAAATCTTTGAAATCACTTGAGCAATCAATGTCGGGGGCCTGACATTGGTTGTGTGCAGAGGATACCCAAGCAGCTATAGGAAGAGGAGCATGGAATATCTCAATGAGTGTGGGAAGGCCTTGGAACATCTCAGGCAGGTGGTTTTGTTCCTGCACTAGGCCCCATGTGTCTTCCCCACGCCTGAGGCATCCCATGTGTATTTAATAACCCGTGCATTAAAAAAAAAAACATGTGCATTCATTTACCAAATGCATTGTGGTAACCTGGGTGGGGGCTCATTCACTTAACATCCTCTCATTTTGCAAATATAATTGATCATTTCCAATACATTCATAACTCAAAGATCATTTTTTATGTATTTATTTATTTATTTATTTCATCAAGCATGTATGTTGAATCCCCGGATTGTCCGGGTTAAGAGAATTGCTATTATGTCCTCCCCCAGAGTGGGGGACACATGTTCTAAGTAGTGGCGGGACAGCGCAGCCTTCCTGATTAGGTGATTGTTTGGAAGGCAGTTAGTTTAAAGCTGTCAACCGCCGTTGTAAGTTGAGTTGTTATTTGGTGTGAATAAAGAGTTGGAGTATCTCTGTCGTCTCGGTAGTCTTTCCTCATAGAATGCAATACTGGCGACGAGGGTAGTGGAGCTTACCCCTGCTACCTCCTGACAGTATCTCTCCTCTCCTCTTACCTTGCAATTGCCATGGCTGACGCCTCTCGCAAACCACTGCCTCACTCATTCATCACTTTTGATCCGGCTGCCGAAACTTGGGATATGTTTGAGGCGCGATTTGATTGCTATCTCGATGCCAACAATTATTCTGACCTGGACGGCATGAAGAAACGCTCTCACTTTCTTAATGTTTGCAGCCCGACTATGTTCGGCCAGGCCATGGTGCTGTTCGCCCCAACCAAACTGACCGTCTCGTGGGACAACCTTATCGCTAAGCTGCGAGACTTTTACACTCCTTCCCCCTCGCATATGGCTTGGCGGTTCAACTTCCATAAATTGGTGCAAAATGAGGGCGAATCTGTAAATGACTATATGACCCGTTTGAGGAGAGCTGCCTTCCATGTGAATTCGTTGATTTGGATGATGCCTTGCTCGAGCAGCTTATTTGTGGGGTGTGAGACGTGCGTGTGCAATGGCGCCTCCTCGAACGTAAGATTCTCACTTTGCCTGCTGCTATCAATGACGTGCAGGCCTCCGAAATGTCCCTGCGCTCAAACAGTGAGATGCGCCGTTCTTCTGCCCCTGCTCCACCCTGCCTGCTTTACCCATCCACGCCATCCACGCAGCGTATCCTAATGAAATAGACCCTGACAGGGAGGAGGTGTTCCGTTTGCAAGCTGCCCCTGCCAGATCGGCTGTTCCTGAGCGCGCTGCACCATTTCCACCCTGCCGGGGTTGCGGCGACCCCCACCCCCGTTCCAAGTGCAGATTCAAGGATGTCAACTGTCAGCGGTGTGGAAAGGTGGGCCATCTGGCCAGGGTCTGCCGCGCAAATCTTCCTGCCAGCGTTTCCCGCCCGGCGACTCACCGTGCAGCTTTTGGTTCCGGAGCGAAAGGGAGCGCCTACCAGATTGAGTAAGGTCAACAACTGTCTTCCCCGTGTGACTGATGTTCGTCCCTGGCAAAGGCTCAGAATCCCCAGAAAATAGTTGTCACTGTTATGTTGGCGGGTCACCCTTGTCAGATGGAGGTGGATTCTGGGGCTTCCCGTTCCCTTATTGCTTGGCAAACTTTAATGTGTATTTTTCCTTCCATTACTAGAGGGCACTTAGAGCCGTGCACGGTGGGGTTAAGGGATTACCAGGGTAATGTTATTCCAGTTTTGGGCAAACTCAACGTGGAGGTGGCATTCAAATGTTTTAAAGGGCTCTTGCCCTTGGTGGTGGTAGATAACCAACTCCCCTCTCTCTTGGGGTTAGACTGGTTCCATGCATTGGGGCTCTCCATTGAAGGTATTCACTCTCTGGCCACATACCTGGATTGTTTCGGGAAATTATTATAAAACGCCGAGCTAAGGCCCTGGGACGACTCAATGGACCGCAAGAACACCCGCCAGAACTTGGCAGTGAACTGGACCCCCCCCCCATCTGAGATAATTCTCCTTGGTACTCCATGCAGGCAATAGATGTGTTTCAGGAATAATTTGGCCAACTGGTGGGCTGAGGGTAGTCTGCTGCAGGGTATAAAGTGTGCCTGTTTGGAAAATAAGTCTATTACAGTCCAGATCCCCCACTTTTTAGCAACTCCACTATAAAGTCCATTGCGATCTCCTCCCATGGTCTTGTTGGCTCTGCTACTGACTGTAGTAGTCCAGGGGGTCTTCCTGGTCGTCTCTTCATTGTGGCACAAACAGTACAACTTTTCACATAGCTGTCCATGTCTTTCTTCATGCCGGGCCACCAGAACTGCCTCAGTGCTAAGTGTAAAGTCTTTAGGAACCCAAAGTGGCCTGCTGCTTTAGCATCGTGGCTCCTCTGAAGGATTAGGGTACATAGAGATTCCGAAATGTAGAGTTTTGTCCCCTTCCATGCGAGGTCATCTCTTTTTGTAAAGAGGTGTTGGTTATTTTGGAACCAGGGATCTGTTCGCAGTTCACTTTTGAGTTTTGCCATTAGGTCGCTTGTGGATTGATCTTGTCGGTCGCGACGTTGTCACCTAGTGGTCACTTGGGCAGCTGTTTGGGTAAGGGGGATGATGGCATCCACTACCTGCTCCCACTCATATTTGTATTGGGGCATGCGGGAGGGGTGTCAGCCAGAAAATTCTTTCCCCCTGGGATGGGCTTTAGCACGAAGTCAAAGTGGTTGAAGTATTGAGCCCAACGGACTTGTTTGGGTGATAGTTTTCGCAGGGTCCTGAGGGCCTCCAGGTTTTTGTGATCAGTCCAGACCTCGAATGGTTTTTGGCTCCCTTCCAGCAGGTGTCACCAGGTTAGCAGTGCCCATCTTACTGTGAAAGCCTCTTTTTCCCATACTGCCCATTGTCTCTCGGTGTCTGTGAGCTTGCGGGAGGTGTAGATGCAGGGTTGTAGATTTCCTTGACTATTTCTTTGGAGTAGCACCACTCCAACTGCTACATCGCTGGCATCTGCTTGGATGATGAAGGGTTGTTCAGGGTCAGGATGCTTCAACACTGGTTCCTTTGCAAACATTTATTTTAGTGTTTCAAATGCCTCTTGGCAGGTTAGATCCCACTGTAGAGGTTGTCCTGAGCGGGTTTTGTTCCTGGGCTCCCTGTCTTTAGGAGGTCCATCATGGGTTTGGCAACCTTCGCAAAGGAGGGGATGAATTGCCTGTAGAAGTTCGCGAACCCTAGGAAGCTTTGTTGCTGTCTGCGGGTGCGAGGGGGTTGCCAATCTAGGACGGCTTGCACTTTGGCTGGATCCATCTCTATTCCTTCATTTGACACTCAATAACCCAGGTAGTTTAGCCGTGCCTGGTGGAATTCACATTTTGACAGCTTGACATACAGGTTGGCTGCCAGAAGTTTTTCCAGTACCTGGCGTACAAGGGGTATGTGCTCGTCCATGGTCTCCGTGTAGATGAGGATGTCGTCCAGGTAGACAAGAACCCCCTTGTACAGGTGCTCATGCAGCACCTTGTTTATTAATTGCATGAACACTGCTGGGGCTCCCTGCAGTCCAAATGGCATCACCTTGAACTGGAAGCTCCCTAGAGGGCAGTTGAATGCTGTTTTTCACTTGTCTTCTTCCCTGATGCGTACTCAGTAGTATGCCTCTCTGAGGTCTAGTTTGGTGAATATTTTTCCTTTGGCCAAATGTGATAGCATGTCCTTCATGAGGGGGAGGGGGTATAGGTTGTGTATATCCCTCCATTGATCCCTTGAAAATCCACACACAATCTCAGGGTTCCTTCTTTTTTTTCTTTGAAGAGGACTGGCACCGCGTTCCGTGTTTTGGCTGGCTCAATGAATCTCCTTGCTAAATTTTTATCTATGTAATTGGGCATTTCTTGCATTTCCCGGGGTGTCATGGCATACATTTTTGGGAGCTGGGCGGGCATGGACTTTGGGCATTTGGGGCTGCCAGGAGTCACCCAGCAGAGAGGCAGGGTGATCACTTCCCCTTTGCCTTCTCTCCCAAAAGTGCTCCTGGGGCGCAGCCACTTCTTCAGCAAAAGACTCACGCCTCTCGCTGGCCTTCCAAAGGCTACCATAGCAGCAGCTGTCCACAATTTTTTAACCCTTATTTCATCCCAACCCACATGGCCCAGTATGGTCAGGACAAAATAAGGATAAAAGATTGTGGATAGCTGCTGCTACAGTTCCCTTTGGAATTGCCTGCTGTGACTGTCACCATTAGGTAAGGAGGGTGTGAGGCATGTGGGGTGCATCACTTGGCCTCCGGCTTTTTTTGTAGCCACAATTGACCACGAAAGTGGCCGCACTTGCTGAAGGCGGCGGCCTGAGCTGCACCCATGAATCAGCTGTGAATGGAGGGCTCAGCTGATCTGATTAAGAGGCTGAGAAGCCCTGAGGTGACCTGGAAGGGAAGAGTTGCCTTCTGTGCTGGCCACACCAACCCCGTCACTCGGGCTTATTTTCGGGAAATGTCCTATTTTTGGGGAAATATGGTAGTTGACCTGAGAGTCAATCTTACATTTCCCTAGTCTGTCATTCTGCTCTCTAAATGATATTGTGCATGTTTTAGTAGAAGATTAATCAATCACCAATATGTCTTCGGTCAAATACTAAAACGTTTAAATTCATTGTGGCACAAGATTTTGTAAACGAGGTGAAAAATATCCTATATGGTAATCTCATTCTCCTACTCTTGAGATATCACTATAATAATATGTCATCTCTACCTGTGAGGAGAAAAAGCACAAACGGTACATTGCTATTTATTCTCTATGCCCTGAAGATGAATGCATACATCAGAAAGACCCCTTATCTGAAGGGGCACTATTAAATTAAATTTAATTAAATTAAAATGTTGCCTGAATTTCTCCTGAATTCCTTTATTACTGCACAGAGAACTTTCAGCAGACATATAAAGATACCTTAGTACAGTGTTTCTCAACCTTGGCCACTGGAAGATGTGTGGATTTCAACTCCCAGAATTCCCCAGCCAGCAGTGGCAAAATGGGGAGGAGGGGAGGGGATGGATATTGACTTTCCCATTTCTCCAGCCAGTAGTAATGTCCATAAAAGGGGGCAGGGCTTTGAATATGCACTGCAGCCATCATGTGGACATCAGTGATGGGTTGCTGCCAGTTCGGACTGATTCGTTCGAACTGGTGGCGGAAATTTGCCCCTGCTCACTGAACCGGCATAG
>JANHFM010025660.1:0-10915 GCA_032468115.1 Grayia smithii | reverse complement strand
GACCTCCGCGGAGGGCTCGCTGTCCCCTCTTCTCCCGAGGGGTCAGCTTTACCAGGAAATTCGGCTGATTTTAAGCCGAATTTCCCAGTTTACAGGACGGGCTGCTGGCGACTCACACAAAAGAGCCACTGCCACCGAAGCTGCCAACCCGGAAGTCTCCTGATCTTCACTCTTGTAGTAAAACACTTCGGCCAAGGCTGCTGCTCTTCTGCCTGTCCACAAACCCCTGATCTGACCATTGACCAAAACATCCGGTGGGCCCTGCAGATGAAATAATGGCTGGGAGGAAGACAGATGCACAGGTTATGAATCTGAACTTCCCAGCTGGGTTTTATTCTGGGTCAACCAAAGCGAAATGGCAGGACAGCAAAGGGCAGCTTTCCATTCCTCTCCAAAGAGTGAAGGTGCAGGGGAGCCTGGAGGAGCACATGGATGCTACAGAAAGACTGCCCGGCTGCCTGAAGGAAAAGCTACAACTTTTATGCTACATCTCCAGCTAACAGACTGAAATCAGATTTAATGAGCGATCATTAACCAGGGACATTTCAGATGAGAAAATTGTTTGAAGAATGAGCAATTAAATGCTAACACTTAGAACATATAACTCATTTCTGATTCATCTCCCTGTACATTATAGCATTGGTCTTTACTTTTTAATTAGGAATAAAATTGAGGACAAATTACAACCCTTCAGAAATAACAGCTGAAGAATGCTGGGAAGAAACAGTGTGCTCAGAAAAAGAGTTGAGTTTTAATAAGTAAACTGTGGAACAAAACATATTGTTCTGAAAATAATGCCAATATATCTGCCAGCCAGTCAGGGATGAATGTCTTTCTTTGACCATGTTTTATAATTTTAACATAATCAAACACCTGCTTTAAAATAAGTTCTTGTTCTGAACATGGATTCCAATCATCATTTATCTCTTTCTCCTCCTTCTCCCCCACCTCCCCCCCCCCACTGCAGACAGACGCCTTCCTCTAAGTCAGAGGTGGGGAATGATAACCTCTTCATGACTTGTGGAATTCTGGGAGTTGAAGTCCACAAGTCATAAAAGGGCCATGGTTCCCACCCCTGCTCTAAGGGTTGCTGCCATGATTGGCATTGCGCCCATATTAGCCTCCTTCAAGAGTTCTGCAGTGATTTCACCACCCCTTGAATTCTGCTATTTGCCAGTTGGTTTATAGCCCACCCACCTAATTTCTTACTCAGGTCCTATTGGTTTCTCCTTGTGTCCATACGTCTCGGGTCATCTGAGTTGGTTGGTCTTCTTGTGCAGGTTTTTCATGCAGTCCTTCCCTCTTTTCTCACATGATGTTCTCTTATTGATTTCTTTGCATGCTTAACCCTGACTTCCCCGATTTTCTTAAATAGATCCTTTGTTTTTCCTTTTCTGTTATTTTTTCTATTGTTCTATTTATATACAAGGGATACAAGCTAAGCTATGCTTCTTTATCTTGTTTCAACTGTCACTGGGATTCTACATAAAGAGAAAACCCCAAGACCACCCATCCATAACCCCCAGCCCTCAAGGACAAACATCCTCCCTCACCCCCACCATGGCTGCCTGAGTTCCGCTGCTGCCCCAAAGTTCCTCCTCTCTGACCTCTGCATTCTGTATCTGGGGAGCACCCAGGCCCCCCAGGAGACCCCCAGTTGCAGCCCACTCCCAAGTTAATTGGACACTCAAACCTTCCCAAGATTAAAGGGCAGAGGGTGGGCATACTGCAAAGTCTCACTCGGTACAAGCAAGGTCTTTCTCAGTCCTTCCCCCCCCCCCCGGACCCCTTGGTCAGACCCTGTTAGTCAAGTTACTCTACCCACCTATTTGATTGGCAGAACTGCTATCCCCAGCTCACTTGGAGACCAGCCCCTGCTGATTGCTCTGGCGTCTTCCATCCCTTATCGGCCTCCTCAGCAATGCTCCAGCACGCAGACCAGACATGATACTATCTGAGTTGGGGCTGCAAGACCAGCTGAGAAGGATGAAGGTCAGAAAGGAACAAAGAAGCTGAGTCCAGTGCAGCAGGAACTCCGGGGCAAGTACCCCTCTTTGCCCAACTGTGAGGGATCACAGGGGCTGCTGACAGAGGAGGTGAGAAGTAAATTTGCAATTTGTTCCCACAATTATGTCCTGGGTTTTCTGTGCTTGGGAGAGGGAGGCCTGGGGCTAAAGAGGAAGAGGACCTTGGTAGAAATAGGCAATAATCATTAGGTCAGCAAAGAGGGCTGAAATGTTATTTAAGTTCTGGAAAGCAAGATAGCATTTGGAAGGGCTGATAGACTGGGATACCACAGGAAGAGAGGTAACACACATTCCAGCTTCTAAGATTCTGTCATTATTAGCCGATCTCAATGAAACGTAGTTCTGCTCTTCCTGTGGAGTCGGTTTCCTCATCTTGTCTACCTATGTCCCTGACAAGGATTCAGTCAAACAAGGTATTAAGTGGCCTATTATTGAGCAGAGTCTTAAGTAGTATATTATCACTTGCCACTTGTCTCCCCAGGCATTTAAATTTCTTTGCCTACAGCAGCAAGACTGCTGAACTCCAAGGCAGAAATAGAGATTATTCTGCTCCTTCACTAAAGTAAACCTCGCTGTGTCCTTCAGTATCTTAGCAACCAATCAGTTTTTAATATCTAAGTATCTCCTGGAATTTCTGAGGAAATAATGAAGGGAAAGACCTTTATACAAGATCAGCTAGGTTTCTTTCTTCTGTGAGTTGCCGAGTTCAAGAACAAAAACTTTCATCCCTGAACTGAAGGAGACTCACCTTGAGGAGAAACCAAATCTCTGACTATCATCTGTCCATCCATTAGTCCATCTGAGGATTCCCCCCAAGGGCTGGTGGGACTGTCTTGTTGTTTATAGTGCTATTAATTACTTATTAAATTATTTTCATATAATAAATATGAAACTTTGTAAAGGGATCAATGAACTGAAGAGCTTGGGGACCCTGATCTTTCTCATGTTTTGTACCCCTTCCTCCTTCAAGGCACCCCTTAGGCTTTTCCACATAAGCCAACTGGCTGGAAGTGAAACTGACTCCCTTTCCAGATTTCAATTCTTTCTTCTGCCTTGGTAATCAGGGTGGTCTGGTCTTCTGCCTACTGGTGTCAAGACAGAACCACTTTGCCTCTTTCAAAGCTTAATGCTTTTCAACTTGCCAATGAACTAGAGGGAAGGAAGGAAGGGGAAAACAGAGTGCTGAGAATGTGTACATGGATATAAGAGCCTGGCAACCATCAAGGTCACCACTGCAGGTGCTGAAGAAAGAGATGGACTGTTCCCATAACAAAAGGACATTTCACAATTGGACAATGTGGTCATCCGGGGCAGAGAGGAAGGGTAGCTTAAGCAAGCATTTGCTTGGGAAAACCAGAGCTGGTTTTGATACTTCAGTACCAAAATGTTGTATCCAATAAAGTTTTATTTTTGGGTATTCAAAGCTCCTGAGGGTGTTTCATTTTTTGGGGTTCATTAGTCAGAAAAACTAGGAACAATTGTTTTCCTTCCTCAGAAGCTCTTGGAGAATTTATCTAACAAAGGAGAAAAGCAACCTAGAACTAAGGAGAAATTTCCTGACAGTGGGAGCAATTATCCAGTGGAATGACTTGCCTTCATTGGTGGGTGCTCCTTCACTGGAGGTTTTTAAGAAGAGACTGAACAGCCCTTTGTCTGGAGTGATATAGGGTCTCTTGCTGGAGCAGGGAGCTGGGGCTAAAATACCTCCAAGGTCCCTTCCAACTCTGTTCTTCTATTATTTTATCCTGCCTTTATTTTGAACAACTAAGGCAGTGTGCATAATGCTCCCTCTTCCTGTTTACAAGCAGACACCCTGCAAGATGGGCTGGTCTGGGAGAGAGGGACTGGCCCAAGGCCACTGCTGGGCCTCCATGCCAGAGGGAGAACTGGGATGCTCCATCTCCTGGTTTCTAATCCAGCATCTTCACCACCAAACCAAACTGGCCATGGACTCCATACATGGATCTTTAGAACTCACTCTGCTCCATCAGCTCCTCCTTATACTGGGCAGCTGTCCATCTTATGTTTCTACCAGCAGACAGAACGAGAAGCCTCATTCTTCCTCTCATGGGCTGGATGGAGAGCTGGTGGAATCGAATTTCACTTGGCTGAGATAAAGGAGAAAAGAAAGTCCTTTTCTTCCCACTCCATTAGTGAACTCATTAGACCAGGGCTGCAAAACTCATGTCATCATGGCGGCCACATGACATATGGAGATTTTTTTTCCCCTTTGCTAAACTGGCCATGGGTGTGGCCCTGGGCTGGGAGTTTGACAGCCCTGCATTAGACAAATAAACATATAAAGACCTGAGCAATTCACAAGTTTTATGTAGTTATTTATTGACTTACTTATATGGCTCCTTAGAGTCACCTTGAATTGTGACATAGGTAGCAAATAAATCTGATAAATAAAATGATATAATTTTTTTTAAAAAAAGGCCACCTACTCACATGATGACTCCAGGCAGCTCGCCACCATTCATAAAAGCATGGTTAGAAACCTAATAAAATAAAAACTTATTACAAAAAAAAGAAACCTACGTACCTTCCCTCCCCGAGCCAGGCCAGTCATCAGAGCCCAACCTCATCCAAGCCCAATGCTTTGGGGAAGATACTCACTGGATACCAGGGAAGTGATAAAAAAGCCCAGGGAATTATTGTTGCAGTTGTTGTAATTAGTGTTGTAATTCAACAGGGAGACAAGACCTCACACACTCTGAAAAAAGTTAGCACCACCCCTCCTAGAAGAATGAAATACTTTGGGAAATATTAAGAAGGCAGAATATTGTATTTCCCTGAATGAGAAAAGGAGAAACAGGTTTTTAAAGACAAAGAGCAGCTCCCTGCCCCCAGCAGATATTGGGTGCACATTAAGACTGGGCCAGCCTATCTACAAAACAAAAGATCTCAGCTCCAGGGTGATGGGATTAAGACATGACCTTCCAGGACATAATAGGATTATCTATCTCACCACATGGCAAAACCAAGCTCCTTCATTACATCACCCAGCAAGGTTCAACCAAACTCAATTCAGACAAACATGACTCCACATGGGAGTCTGCAACCAATAGGATGCATGCCCTTGCCACAAGAACAGGAAGCTCAAGGTCAAAGCCCAAGAGAGGGTATAAACAATGCTCGCTCTCCACTCCATGTGGTCTGCTACCCAGGACTTCAAAGCCATGTGATCCTGTTCACCATTAAACCATCCTTTCAAGCAGCCTCCATGTTTCCAGTGTCTTTCCAAGTTCCAAGTGGGAAGCACTTGGAACTGAACTCACATGGACATTTCTTCCAACAGCTCCAAAGTCCATATTCTCTTGCCCCTTATCCCTATCAGATGGAAATGGCCATTGGGACAGTGCAAAGGGCATCTCAATGGCCTCCTTACTTATTCTTCTGCTTCGAGAAGATCAACAGTGGCCCCAACCATTCAGCCGTCGGCAGTGCTGATAGTAGTAATAATTTATGAGCAAGCCACTTATCCACACAGATTAATTATGGATTATTCTAATCAACTATGGCTACCTCTCACTGGGATGCTGATGCAGAATTTTTATGTGTGCATCTGGGAAATACATTATATGCTTTACAGAATGCTTCTGTCTCTTGTTAGTTTTCTTTAGGGTAACAATTCTTTTCTTCCCTATAACTTTCTATGTAGCTCATTTTTTCTCTTTGAGTTTGGTATCAGTGAGTAAAAGTAATCCTCAGCCTTCCCTGATACACCAATGAGCCTGCTTAAACAAACCAGCCAGGAAGCCAGCAAACTGGCCATGATGGGTAGTGCCACGGACCAGACAAGAAGGTCATTGCTGTTGCAGAGCCCTGGAGCCCCTTGGAGCACAGAGCATGCCTGCAATGAGGGGAAGCACAGTGGACCAACCCAGCACCGTTCCTGAAGTCAGCACATCAGAAATAGTCAGAGGCTGCCTGTGTGTGTGTGTGTGTGTGTGTGTGTGTGTGTGTGTGTGTGTGAAGAAGACAAGAAGCTGAGCAGCCCCCTTTTCCCTGGCCTCCCCTGTACTCTCAGCAGCTTGTTTGGGGCCCACCTCCCTTCGGCCATCTTCACTTTTCCTGCTCCTTCTTCTCTTCTCTGTTTCTTCTTGCCACAAGGTGCAGCTGCTTTCCAAATCAGATAATTATCAGAAAAGAGTCAAAGGCAATTGAACCAATTAGAGGCCAAGGCAATTAGACCCACCAGCCACAAAGGAGCCTGCCCCTTGCCCCCCCCCCCCTTGCTGAGTGCCCAGAAGGCTATTAACGACTTAGGAAATGCTGCTTTTCCAAGCATCTCAGCTCAACTGGTTGTCAGTGCTGGGCTTGCTCAAAGTCTGGCTGCAGCAGGAGAAGCTCTGACAGCCTACCTGCTCTGATGCCTCACCCTGCCTTGCTTTGGGCAGAGACAAATGAGAAGCAGGAGCTTATGAGCCACAGTGACGCAGTGGTTAGAGTGCAGTAGTGCAGGCTACTCCTGCTGACTGCTGGCTGCCTGCAATTTGGCAGTTCGAATCTCACCAGGCTCTGGCTGGGCAGCCCAAGGCATGTGTGGAATTCTGGTTCTTTTGTCAGTCTGTAAGTGGGGTAGCAGAGGAAGGCTCTCTGTGAAGAAGGGCCTCAGAAAAGTGACTGTTCCTTGCCTCCTCAGCTTTGACATGGTCCAGGAGAGAAGAGAGAGGGCTTCCTGGCAGAAAACCCCAGGGAACCAGGGCTGCTGGTGATGCTTTGCTTCCAGAATTCATGGACATTTCCTGATTACTCAGTGGGGATCCCCAACTGCTTCTCATGGAACAGCTCGCAAGGAACTCCCACTTTCAGCAAGCCTGTGAGAAGGGCACACCCAGGACAGGCCTCTCCCTGGATTTTGAGGTGGAAGCAGCAGCATCCATTGGATGTCACTGCCGCCAAGCTGCTTCTGAGCCCCCTGCCTAGTCCTAAAAGGTGACTGATGGATGAAGCCTCACAACTGGTTGCTCTCCACTCCCCTCCCCCAGGGCCTCTGAACATGTTCTCAGCACGTGAGAGAAGTTCTGCTGAACCCCAAGTTCCCCAGGATTAGCCACACAACAGCTGTCTTTGCACAATAATTATTATTCTCTGTAGAATAAACCCTTCTGGTAAAGGGAGAGAGTTCACACACACACCCCCATCTGTGCTCTGCAGACCAGCACAAACTGAAGTTTTGTTTCTTCCTGGCCATAACCCTGTGAGGTTGGATGGCGGAGGGTGTGGGGCTCTTCACAAGCAGTTCTTGAGCTCCCTCTGAGAATGGCCTGCTCCTCAATCGGCCCAACCCCAGGGGGCTTTGGGGAAGATCAAATATGATCCATGTGGGTCTCCTTTGGGAGCTACAGAGGAAGGGACAACAGGGGAGTGATAGAAGGGTGAAGGGATGCAGGGATATTTAAAATCAGGCTTGGGATTGATGGGACCAGCAGAGCAAAATCAACAGATTAAAATCCTGAACTTGGAAGGAAAATGGGACTCAAAGCAAAAGTGGGCATGTGCAGAACACCTGTCGCAAGACCCCCAAAGTCCTGGCTCTCCTTCTGGGCTCCATCCTGATTCCAGCCACACTGGCCCACAAAAGAGGCCGTGGCTTTGAGGAGCTGCCAAACAGCTGCTCTGGCCAGCAGCTGTTGCGGCTGGACTCTTCCTCTGAGGAGCCTCTCCAGGCAGCTCTCCAGAAGCTTCTCCCAGGCCTGATCTTTTCTTGGCAGAATGCAAGCAAGAAGATTGAAAGAGGAAGTGAGGAGGGTCTGGCTAATCCAGAATTGATTTGGTCCTCCTTTCTCGGGATTTCATGTTTTCTTCCAAGATTTGGATCCTGCAGAAAGGTTGACCATGAGGTCAATGAGACAATGCCAAATTTCAGCTACCGTCTGGGGGCTTCTGCTTCACTGGACGTGGGGCGGTTAGGGTTCTGCTAGGTAGACAAAAAGGTACTGTCTTCCCTTCAGCAAAGGGGCCCAGCCTTGGCTCCCCTCCCTTCCCCAAAGAAACCGGACCTCCCCCCTCCAAACACACCTGAAACTGCCCTCATTCCTTTGACTTTGGTGGAACACTGGAAAGTGCTGGAAAGTGTCACTTGTGGGGACTCTGGGAGCCCCCCTTGTTCCTGAAAGGTGAACAAAAGGGGTTCAGGGACACCCCTGGCTGAACACAAGGAGGATGGCTGTGAAGACCTTGGCTCTGGGGTCAAGCTAGGGATTCCCAGGTGAGCAGGCCCTGTTCAGAGAGCTCTATTGTTGAGGTGGCCATTTTCATCCTCCCTTTCCTGGGGCTTGTATCTCTTTCATTTTTATGGTATTTATTAATGAGTATTTTTATATGTTGTATATTTTTGTTTTCATTTTTTTGTTTTTATCTGATCGTTGTTTTCCTGAACTTGGAAGGAAAACGCTGTAGAATATGTCAAAGTAAACTTTAAAAAGAATTGGCAAAAGGGAAATGTTAGAAATTGTCCCCATTGTTTCACTGCTCAACTCCGTCTCTGATCCAGGCTGTTTGGATGCTGAAAGGTTATACACCTCCTTTTACCACAATAGAAAGCGTCCTCTCTTATTGCTTTACGATATGGTATGCTGGCTTGACAACTGTGATAGAAAGACATTTCAGAGGGTGATGAGCCTGGTTCAGAACATCCTGGGCTGCCCCCTGACCCCACTAGATGAAATCGCATGGACTCACTGGAAAGTGAGGAAAATCCTCAGGGACGATTCACACCCTGGTCAGCCCTCCTTTACTCTTCTACCATCAGGGAGGAGATAAAGAAGCATAGCCAGTCGTACGAACAGGCTGAAGAACAGCTTTTATCTGTGGGCTGTCAGACTCCTGGATGCAACATAACATCATAAGCATGATGTAGTATGGTAGACTTGCAGGACCGGCACAATATGTTCATATTGGTGCAATATATCATAATGCAATGTTACGCACATATATGTATAGAGGATTGAGTATGATTTATTGGCTTAGGGATTTTCTTTCTTTCATTGTGAGTTATTGATATGTATTTATGTTGTGAGGGTACACGAAGGGAGGCTCAGCCAATCTCATTCTACACGTGTTGTGCTTTGACAATAAAGGTTGAATTGGTTACAGCTTTTTCAGACTCCCCATTAATAAGTCAAAAAGCAGATAGTGTTGATGCCTTTGAATGGAGCCAGCAGAAGGATCTCAGCTGCTGCTCCAGCCTTGTGGAACAGACAAGAGAGGCTGTTTCAGAGGGACACTGTCCAACTCTTGGTTTCTATTTATGTTTTTCTCCTTCTCCTCCTCCTCCTCCTCCTCTGTTTACAGTTTTAATTCTGATTATGTTTAGATGGTCATTTCAATTGGCTGAATGTTTTATTGCTTTAAACTGCTGCTTTTTTATTTGCTGATCGGCAAGAAGAACTAAGAACCTTAAAGGAGGCGGTGGATCCAGTCCTGGATCCAGACTCTCTTAACAAATTTCGTCCCATCTCCAACCTTCGCTTTATAGTGAAGGTTGTCGAGTCCGTGGTGGCAGAGCAGCTCCCACAATTCCTGGAGGAAGCGTACTATCTAGACCCATACCAATCAGGTTTCAGGTGCAGTCACAGCACAGAAACGGCATTGGTCACCCTGCTGAATGATCTCTGGTGGGCCTGGGATGGTGGTTGTTCCTCCATCCTGGTGCTTCTTGATCTCTCAGCAGCTTTCAATAACATCGACCATGGTATCTTACTGCGGCGACTTGGGGGGTTGGGGGTTGGAGGCACCGTTTTATGGTGGTTCTCCTCCTACCTCTGAGGTTGCTCGCAGTTTGTATGGGAGGAGGGTCAGAGGTCCTCCTCAAGGCCCCTCTCTTGTGGGGTGCCTCAGATGTCAGTTTTCTCCCCCCTGCTCTTTAACATCTACATGAAGCCACTGGGTGAGATCATTCATAGTTTCGGGGTGAGGTATCATCAGTGTACATCTCCACCCCGGACCAATCCAGGGATGCCCTCTCTGTGCTGTCGTATTGCCTAGAGGTGGTACAGGTCTGGATGAGTAGGAACACGCTTAAACTCAACCCCTCCAAGACTGAGGCTGGCTGTGGCTACCGGCATCTCATGGTCTAGAGGCCCCATCCTTTGCGATGGGAGGGGAGTTATTGGCTCCCTCTGATAGGGCGCGTCAACTTGGGTGTCCTCCTGGATGCTTGGCTGTCTTTAGAAGACCACCTGATGGCCGTCACCAGGGGGCCTTCACCCAGGTTTACCTGGTGCACCAGTTGCGGCCCTTCCTAGATCGAGATGCCCTTTGCATGGTCACTCATGCCCTGGTCACTTCATGTCTGGACTACTGCAATGCCCTCTACATGGGGCTGCCCTCCAGAGGCTCCAACTGGTCCAGAATGCAGCTGCATGGGTGGTTACGGGAGCTTCCCATTACTCCCGTGTGACACCTCTCCTGCGTGAGCTGCATTGGTTACCAGTGGCCCTACGAATCCGCTTCAAGGTGCTGGTGCTCACCGATAAAGCCCTATGTGGCATTGGCCCAGGGTACTTGCAGGGCCATCTTCTGCCATCCTCCTGACACCCCGTGCGCTCACACAGGGCTGCCCTCCTCAGGATGCCATCGGCCAGACAATGTTGGCTGATGGCTCCCAGGGCAAGGGCATTCTCTGTGGGCACACCGACCCTCTGGAATGGGTTACCCCCTGAGCTTCAGATGGCCCCTGATTTCCGATCTTTCCGCCGTGATCTGAAGACATGGCTGTTTCAGCAGATCGGCTGACTGACGGGGTTTTTAATTTAAATTGTTTTAAATGTATTTTACATTGCTAAATTTTTTAAAATTTAAAATTTAAAATTAATTTATTAATTGTTCGTTTATGAAGCTTGTGAGGCGCCCTTTGGGAGAAGGGCGGCATATAAATC
>JANHFM010025640.1:0-10916 GCA_032468115.1 Grayia smithii | reverse complement strand
CGTCTCCTGACCCAACTAGGGAACATCATCAGGGCAAACACCAACACTTAATTTCCAAACTGATCTCTCCAGCAAAATAAACCTGAAGTGGGGCTGCTGTTAAATCCGTGGAAAAGCGGGAGAAAGGATCCCTAGCCTAGCCACCTTTTGCACCCAACACTCACTGGATCAGCAGCTCCAGGAAAACCACATTGCTGCAGGATCCCCCGAAGACAGCCCCACAGCCAAAGAGGGATGCATCCTGGCCAGGGAAGAGCATGGGGATGCCTGCAAACTCAAAGCCGGCATCCTGCACAACGCCCTTGCTTCCTGCTCCAGACCCACTTTACCCTCCCTCCGTCACTGAAGTTCTTCAGCTGCCTCCTTGCTGGCCAACCTGACATGTGGTGGACTACATCTCCCAGGAAGCCCCATGCATTCTGCACCTGTACATGTGTCCGTCTCTCCACCATAGGCTGGGGCTCCCTTCTGATCGGCTTCCCAGAGGCCTTCTGGAAGTTGGAGTCCATCCTTCTCAGCTTGAGAGGAGCGGTGTCTTGGTTCCTAAGACCATCAGAAATATGTGATTCCAATGGTCTTAGGCAACCCCTGTGAAAGGATCATTCAACCCCCAAAGGGGTCCCAAAGGGGTCCCGACCCACAGGTTGAGAACCGCTGGTCTAAGTGTTCCCTCTTCTACCTCTGCCCCTTGCTGCCAGATATCCACTATGCCTGTGAATGTCTCTGTCCACACTTCAAGAATGTCTTTCTGCTTATCCAGTTCTATTTTTAAGTCTCTAAATATATTGTCAGCTTGATCTGTTTCATCCATTTTGCTTATCTCTTCCTTCTCCTTATCTTTTGGGTTCGTTTGTTGTTTTGTCTGCTCTTTCTCTTCCTCTGTTTTTTCTATTCTCTCCTCTGTTTCCCCCTTTTCTTGTTCATTTTCATTATTATTTGCTGAAGATTTTCTAGTCTCGTGTCTATATCATACATCTGATTCTTTATCGCCCTCTGGTTCTTTGTTATAGTTTCAGAGATACTTTGAAACATTGATGATGTTTCTTTTTGAAATATGCTTTTTATTTCCTGTTGAAGCATTTTATCTTATTTTAATAAGTCCAAAAATTATTCACAAATCTATCTAAATTCCACACTCTTATTTGTCTGTAAAATCAAAAAGCTAATCTTATTCATTCAGTCCCATAGTCATTCCTTGAAGTACGCATATTTATAATTTTTTATAGTCCTCCACCAATCAATTTACTTCTTCCAGATTTTTCCTTGTGTTCATCAGTCACTTAACAGCTCTTTGATTCCAATAATAGTTCCAAGTGTTTGTGAACCAAACTACTTAGCAATCTTCAAAAGTCTCAGAAATGTTCCCTCTTTAATTGTGGAACAAACAGTTATCAAACAGTATACTGCAAAAAAACACAGTCTTCTAGATGTGTTTACCTCTACTCAGTATTAGAAATTATTTCAAGGTCTTCACAGCCTTGTAAAAATATAGTGTATTTCCTTCACCAGTATATGGCATCATCACCTAAAATTTCAACACGACACCCAGTCGAACAGGGTTCCAATTTCTTCAAATAATTTTTCACTTTTTCCCAATAATCAGCCCAATGTTTCCAGCATTTTAAAATGCCTTTTCAAAATGTTGCCAAAAAATGTTCAAGTCCAGTCATTCTATATTTTAAAAATTATATCCTCTCTTAGGTTTCATTTTCTTTTGAGTCTATAGTTGTCCTCTAAGTAATCGTTAGCCGCTATAAACATTTTGGAGAATTTTCGTTTCTTTTCTTTAGGATTTAATCTCTAGTAAAGAAGTTGAAGATCATCTCACCCAGTTCCAGTCCACTGTTCAAACACTGTCCAGCACATTTCTTTCTTCAGTTGTCCCAACTTCCCAGTGACCATAATGGCCGCCTCTCCTTCCTTGTTGTTGGATAGGAGAGTGAGCCTTGGATCAAGCAGCAGAATTGCCACTCTCTACAATCTGCAAGGCATCCCTCCTTTCTTTGTCACCCCTACAAGGTGACTTTAGCCCTTTAAGGGCCCCCCCCCAGTGAGGAGAGCAGCCTAGGTTTGTGGAGCCCCGCTCCCTAGGACTGTGTCACAGCGATGCCAAACCGATTCTAACATTTCTAAACTGATAAACTAAATGGAAACTAGCTCCAGATAAGAAAAGTTTGTTAGTACAACTTGGGGTCTGGCTTATCTCTTTTGTGAACTCTAAACAAACTTTTTTCTTAAAATTACACTCCTTCTGACATCAGAACTCATTTTAATGAACATGTATGATATTATGGGATGCAAATATTAATGTTTGATTACATGTAATTGATTTCCTATGCAAAGGGGAGGTTACTTTTTGTTCTGTTTCCCCTCCCCACAAAGATGATTAATTCCTCACACACGCACACACACAGCCAAGCCGGCTTGAAGTTCAAAACATAAAACAATTCTTAGCAGCCAAATACGCTGTGCCTGCCAAGTCAGAGGTTGTAAGGAAACACTTACTTACGAACAGAAAGAAAGCTATTTTATTCCAAAGTCCAAAATCACGAAGAAGTTCAAGAATAATCGTTAACCTAGATTCAGTCCAAGATAATCAAAAGCCAAATGTTCCAAAGCACGAAGAAAACTCTCCGGTTGAGCAAACTTTGTCATGTACAAAGTTTGCTGACTAATCCCACCCACTTTTATCCCTTGTGGGGTGTGGCTCAGTGACTCAGCTCAATCTATGGCCCTCCCACGCCTCCTACGTTGTTGCTGACATTTCTCCCTACAACGCTGCCTCGGATCGAGCCAGGATTCCTCCTCCTCACTTCCTATTGGGGGTTGCTCCGATATGCTTCCCTCCTGGTTTATCTCAGACTGTCCCTCTCGGCTTTCCAATTGAACCTGAGGCATTGCCAGAGGGGAAATTCCTGGGGAGGGAGGCATTGCCAGCAAGGGCTGTCATGGAGAGGAAGGCCTTGCCAGTTCCTCCCCTTTATCTTCAAGGTCCTCTTCCTCTGACAGCACATGCTTGGGAGTCGGGGCCACAACAACTTTTATTGTGTTCAATCAACTTTCCTCTTGCATTTTCTTTGTTGTATTAACTACAAAAAAAATGGAAACATGGGGCTTGAGGCAGTGGTGGGATTCAATTAATTTAACAACTGGTTCTTTGCCTTAATGGTTTCTTCCAATAACCAGTTCATCAAACTGCTCAGAAAGTTAACAACTGGTTCTCCTGAAGTGGTGTGAACTGACTGAATCCCACCACTGGCTGGAGGTTCTTTTTTACTTTTTTTTCATAGAGAGACCCATTTTATCAGGGTACATTAATAAACTGCTTTTAAATGATCTTCCAACTCAGTTGCTTATTGGAAAGATAAACTGAGGCAGAACCTAGAGTCAGATTTGGCTTTCAGATGGGTCAGATATGGCAGGGGCCCCATGGTGAAGTGGGCCCAGCCATAGGCCAGAAGTGGTATTAAACAGGTTCTGACCAGTTCTGGAGAACTAGTAGTGGAAATTTTGAGTAGCTTGGAGAACTGGTAAATATCACCTCTGACTGGCCTCGCCACCATCTATTCTCTGCTTTCCGAGTCCCAGCTGATTAGGAGGAAATGGGGATTTTGCAGTAACTTTCCCCTGGAGTGGGGAGGGAATGGAGATTTTACAATATTCTTCCCCTGCAATGCCCACCAAGCCATGTGCCCAAGCCATGCCATGCCCACCAAGCCATGCCCACTGAACCGGTAAAAAATTTGAATCCCACCACTGCCATGGGCACACAGTTAATTGTCCTAGACTCAATTTGACTTTGCTTACTTGTGCCTGTGGAAGCAGGAATTAGCAAGGATTAGCAAAGATTAGCTATATCAGTAATGTATAACATGCTGGGTGCCTAGTTAAAGCAAAAGTAGGAAATAATTATCTAACTGGAGCCAGAGTAGAGAATCTGATACCTTAAAACTTGTACAAAGAATCCTAGCAGCATCTCAGTATGGGAAACAAATAGAGAAAGAGTAGCTTGTTTAAGAAAGTCTCTAGGGTCTAATTAAAAGTACAGTTCAACCACAAGACCAAGCCATCTTTTATTCTCTAAAAAAGCTTGTGATACACATTTGGAACCCAGGAACATTCTTGCAGATAAATATGATGCTAGAAGCTTATGGGAAGAGAGTTTACAGATGTGAGCAAATTTAAACTTTAAATATTACACATTTCTCTCTTCAAATAGCTATCAGATAGGTACATTTCTACATCAGCAGTTTTCCTTCCCTAATTCTTAAAAGTGGTTTAAAGTTATCCATATCATCTTGCCTTATATTACAAATCTACCAGAGTGCAAAAATGTACATAAAATCAGTATTCTGTCTCTCCCCCATCTTATTTCATGTTGTTCATTTGGATGTTACTTTTTAAAGAGTTGCATAATAATAGCTTTTTGGTGAGACAGGATGATCAGCTTCAGGAAAATTGGAGAGAGGCAAGGTTACACATCCTAGAGTTTGCATCCATGGGAAACAAGGCTTCCATCAGACCGCCATAATTTCAAAGCCACTTGATAAGGTAGGACACTATAAAAAGCCATTCTTCATCAAGAATCTTCTGGCAGAATGAAACTAAAAAGTTTTTATTTATTTGATGATAAAATATCAAAATATTATCTTGCATATAATTTCATCTTTCTGCAAGAATTATTCTCTTATTCAACCAGCTGATGCCAAAAAGTGCAATCATGATGAATCTGTGAGATTTATGCCCAAATGGAAAAGGAAAATGAAGTCCTTTATTGCAAATTTCCTTCATGATAACCTACAAATAGGAAGTTTTGCATTATGAAGGTTTTGCTTCTGTAGTGTTGACCACAAACATAGTAGCCTTCATTGCAAGGTATTTCTGAATTAGAGTTGTGCCAATTTCCCATGATGGTCAAACAACTCTAGATTGTGAGTGCCACATTGCAGCCACTGCACTGTGGGCAGAATTAATTCTAATAAATACTGTGTAGATTTATAATCCACTCTTCCAAAGTTTTACTGGGATATATTATATTAAATGTTAAATCATGTAAAATACTTATTACACTAGATTGAAAGACACACTAAGGCAATATTTTAAAACCAGTGGTTCTCAACTTGTGGGTCGGGACCCCTTTGGGGGTCGAACAACCCTTTCACAGGGGTCGCCTGAGACCATCGGAAAACACATATTTCTGATGGTCTTAGGAACAGAGACATTGCTCCTCTTGTGATTGGGGGTCACCACAATATGAGAATCTGTATTAAAGGGTCGCGGCATTAGGAAGATTGAGAACCACTGTTTTAAACAGATAAAAGATAGTTAACCACATAGTTAGAAGCTTTATAGCTGACATATCCAAACTTATCATCTAGTCATATCTATAGATGGAATCTATAATTGAGGTTTACTGAATTGTTCCTTTAATAACACATTTCAGAAATTAGAAAGATAGACTAGCAGAGTTGAAAAACACCATTAGCAAACTGTATAGTGCTTTTAGGAATTGTGCTATAGAACTACTGTAATTGCTCATCATAATTGCATCTCACGTACATAAATAAAGTATCGAAAGAGATATATGAGCAACAGGATTCTCAAACAGCATCTAGCAATATTTATGCAATATTTTGTACCCAGATCAGAAAAAAAAAGAGGCAAAACAGATCATTGGGCTTACTCAGATTAGATGTTTATGTAAAATTAACAGTACAATATGTAGCAAACATGATTCTGCACCGAGCCATCCAGCAGCTGGATTTCTTTGTGCAGTATTAGATTTGGCAATTAGTTGCATAAAATTTAATTAGCATCTCTTTCCCTAAAGTTTGCATAAATAACTCTATGCTTCCAGAAGGAAAATAATTATGACAAAACCAACTAGACCAGAAAAGTATACTTTAAAAAATAAACAATACACAGAAATACACAGAATTATTTGCATTACTGCATTATTTTCATTCTTGCAAATAATTGACTCTTGATTTCATGAGATTGCTCTTCCACAGCTGAGTAAATTTATTTCTAATTTAGCTGCAGTATGATGGAAGCTGGTGTAAAATCTTCCAGTTGAAGCATCCTGAGAAATTCTGATGAATATATAAGATGTGCTTTCGCTGATCTGCATTTGACCCTCTCCTGCCTTAAATATTATTGATTGATAAATACTATGCTGCTGAAGAATGATATACAATGTGTGTTAAGATGTTGCAAACCAGACTATAACTCCAAAGATACGGCCTTTTCTAGTGTTGGTTTATGGAGAATAAATGCATAATGGTCAAAATCTTTCTTTGAATACAGACCTATAAATATGTTTATATCAGGCAATTAAAGTAAAATACAAATTTTACACATGCAAGGTATTTCTGAATTAGAGTTGTGCCAATTTCCCGTGATGGTCAAACAACTCTAGATTGTGAGTGCCACATTGCAATGTGTGTTAAGATGTTGCAAACCAGACTATAACTCCAAAGATACGGCCTTTTCTAGTGTTCAGGGGTCGGTTCTCTCCCCCTTGCTCTTTAACATCTATATGAAGCTGCTTGGTGAGATCATTCGTGGTTTTGGGATGAGGTATGCTGATGATACCCAGCTTTATATCTCCACCCCAGACCACCCCAGGGATGCCCTTTCATGATGTCCCGATGCGGGTCTGGATAGGAAGGAACAGACTCAGCCTCAACCCATTCAAGACTGAGTGGCTGTGGATGCGGGCGTCTTGTGATCACTTTTGATGGGGGGGGGGAAGTACTTGCTCCCTCTGAAAGGGCTCGCAATCTGGGTGTCCTCCTGGATTCACGGCTGTCCTTAGAGGATCATCTGACAGCCATAACCAGGGGGGCCTTTGCACAGGTACGCCTGGTGCGCCAGTTGCGCACTTTCCTAGACCGGGATGCCCTCGCCACAGTCACTCACATCCTTGTCACTTCTTGGTTAGACTACTGTAATGCCCTCTACATGGGGCTGTCCTTGAGATGCACCTGGAGGCTCCGGCTGGTCCAGAATGTGGCTGCTCGGGTTGTTATGGGAGCTTTCTGCATGAGCTGCACTGGTTACCGGTGGTCCTCTGGATCTGTTTCAAGGTGCTGGTACTTACCTATAAAGCCCTACATGGCTTAGGGCCAGGGTACTTGCAGGACCACCTCCTGCCATCCTCTCATCGTCCCGTGCGGTCTCACAGAGCGGGCCTCCTTAGGGTGCCGTCGGCCAGACAATGTCAGCTGGTGGCCCCCAGGGGAAGAGCGTTCTCTGTGGGTGCACCAACGCTCTGGAATGGGTTGCCCACCGAGCTTCTGACAGCCCCCGACCTCCGCTCCTTCCACCGTGACCTGAAGACGTGGCTTTTCCATCAATTAGGCTGATCCAGCAATATGGTTCTAATATGGTTTTAATATTTTAATAATTTTAAATTGATTTTAAATTTAAATTTAATAATATTTATTGTTGCATTCTGACTCTTATTAGCCGCCCTGAGTCCTTCGGGAAAAGGGTGGCATATAAATAAATAAATAAATAATAACGCTTTTGCTTTTCCAAAAACCTATTTAGTTTTTTATTTGTTCTCATTCCCTCACCTATTCAAAACAACCCTTGCCTGAGAGTTCAAGGTCTAGACAAAAACAATCTCATATCACTGTTGCAATAGCCTACAGGGAAAGCTTTCTCATGTGCCTAGATTAACTGCCCTGTGCAGGCATTATCTTTACTTGAGCATTAGTCTTGACCGAGATGGTCAAATTATTCAGGCCAGATTTTATTGAACTGCCCACCCTGCAGCATTTTCCCCCAACTGTAAGGAAGAAAGAAGAAAACCACAAAGGGAAGTCCTTAAATTACTTCATAATTGAAAAATAACCTGAATAAATGTACTGCTGTATCTATGCAAAAGCCACTGCACTTTACAGATGACAATGTTCATTGAAGACCATTAAGGCATGCTCAGTGTTGAATTGCCTTTTTCATGTGACCTGGTTGTTTTGGTTGTTTACTCACTTCCTGGATTATTTTTTTTAGGCATTGAATTTGTGGGTTAATATGCTTTCCATCCCATTTCAGTTTATCTTTTTTTCTTGGATTATTGCTTTGCTTCTCCTCATGCCATTAAGAAGAGGGGTCAACCTATTTTTCCAAATTAAATCCAAATGAGGAAATAGAAACGG
This sequence comes from Grayia smithii, assembly GCA_032468115.1. Lineage (NCBI taxonomy): Eukaryota > Metazoa > Chordata > Lepidosauria > Squamata > Grayiidae > Grayia > Grayia smithii. Next base: position 2,751 of record JANHFM010025640.1, on the reverse strand, counting down.
AAATATTAAGAAGATACCCTTCCCTGTTCCCCAACTTTGCCAGAGTCACCATATGATTTTGGAGAATAGAAAAGAACTATGAGAGATGGAGCTTTTTCTAACCACTTCTATTCCTTTATTGTCTTCCCATTTATTTCTCAAACATCCCCACTTTTTCACTGCTAATATCTATATGTGAAAGTAAAGGTAATTTTATTACCACAGTTGAATTAATGAAAATAGTTGACATTGTTTTTTAAAATAATATGGAGTTGTCTTTATATTTCTCACTAATAACATATAAATAAATAATGCAAATGTGAGGTTGGGGGTTTTCTTCTCAGGTGGCATGTTTGAAGAATTTTGAGAAAGGACAAAATTATTTGTGTAATTGAGAGACAGTGACCAAGAATTTCGAGAAATGGCAAAATTCATTTCAGAAAAGCTCTCTGAATCCTTATTTCATATGTGGCAGATTGTTTTAAATCATAATCATTTTCATACAGAAAACAAAAGCAGAATTCTTTGTTGCTTCCATCTCTTCTAATCAAAAGGAAATACTCCTTGTTCCTGGTTTCTCTTTACGTGTCAATCCCACCTATGCAATCTTCTTACGTTGTTATAGCTTTAACAAATCTTCAAGGGTTCTGTAGCATTTTCCAGCAACATCTGATGTTTTTGTAGTTAATCTCCAAGGGCAGCCTATTGCTTTTGTGTTCTTTTCTTTTCCCAATGCATGTCACTAGTAAAACCAGTACTTGTTTTGAAGGATAACAAAAAGGCAGGGAAAGCTAAGAATAAACCAAAATGAGACATAATGAGATTTTTGCTTGGATGCCTTTCAATATCTATTTTAATTATGTCCTTGGATCTGGGGCAGCTTATGCCATTTGTCAGGAAAAAGATGGAAATGTTCTGCCTTCTACTTCGTTTTGCTGGAACTCCAGATATTATACACTCAGTTAAAGTTAGCTTCAGCAGAACTTTGTTGTGATATGTTTTGAAACCCATGCCCTTTATTAAGAGTAAAATGGGGGAGAGATTTAGCATATGGTGCCTCCTCTTCCTGCTCTCTCTTGCTCCCTCCCCCCCCCCTCTCTCTCTCTCTTTGATTTCTATTTCTCTATTTTTGGTTACTTGTGGGGGAATTTCAACTCTTTAAATGGTAAAGTTGTTATATATTGAAGTTGCATTTTTTTGTTATGAATTCACGATTCATAAATGTTGAGGTATGTGGTAGCACTCCAAATCTATACTGGGATTAGCCTGTCATAATATAGTGTTAATTTTGATTAGCATGTCCTCTAGCTATGCTCACAATACGTTCCATAACTTAAAATAAACTATTCATCCAGGAAGATCTCATAGTCTGTTTGAGAGTTCTTTTTCTTATAATTAGTTGTAGCTAGAAAACTGTCTTGGAATATTGAATGTCTGGATAATCCAATATTCCTCAATCCATCCCCAGTAAACACAAACAGAGATCTAATTCACAGGCAAAACTATTTTACAAACAAACTCACAAAGCAGCCTCTAAGCAAGCCTACAGTCTAAGCCTACAATATCCTTTCTCCTTCAGTGAATATGCTGGTGAAAGTTCATACTCTGGTTTTAGCCCAAATGCAGGATGCAGTTTATGAACAAAAAAACCCAAATTGTGATCTGTTTCTGATAGGTCCAGCTAAATTAACAGCTCTCAGTGCTTCTGAGATTCTTATGTGGCAATCTGGTTCAAAAATCCAAATCCAAGCAAAATCAATGGGGAAAGCCAGATTCAACAATTGGGTGATTCATTTAATGATTCTGATAATTCATTTAACAACTGCAGCAAAATATTGTAAATTTGCCACAATTCAATAACTGAGTTGCTTAGCAATGGAATTTCTAGCCCCAATTGTGGTCCTATCAGGAACTGCCTGTAACAGGACCCAAAATATTAATAATAGGCTGTTATTTGTACAAAACACCAGCATGAATAATAAATAAATACATAGATTGGAACAGTACAGAGATAACTTAAAAGCAGATGGATAGATACGGTATATCAATTAACAACAGTTACACAAATGATGATGGATAATACCTATAGAAACATGACAGATGAAGATTCCACTTTAGAGAGAGAGAATTCAATGTTCAGTTGAGTAGACTTGTAATGTGAAAGGAAATAAAATAAAGACACTTTTGGAGTGTCTTTGCCAATCATTGGAGTGTCACTCATTGAAGTGGCTTTCTTTATCATTGTTTAATGTTTTTCTTCAGAAATAGGGGTGAAGCAAGGAAAAAAAAATTAAATTTAACTGTTTTCTGTACTGTGCATAGCAAACTAATTGTCATAATTGTTTCTCAATATTATATCTAAAATTCAAAATGTTTATGTGCCATGTCTTAAATAATTAAAGGCTGAAAATCTTTGGAAGGTTGAAGGCTGAAAAATATTTGGAAAGCTATTCTGGGAGCATATTAAGATAAAAACCATAATAAAATATTTAATAAAAACCAATAGTTATTTCAAAAATGAGGAATAATCATGATGAAAACTTGAATATCAATATATAATCTGAGTTATATTGAAAATAATTTGAAAAGTGTGATACTAAGTTTGTTTTAGATAGTAATTTATTTGGGTGGAACTATTTCATTCATTAACCACTTGCAGTCAAATTCAAAATTAGTTCATTTTTTCTGGAATTAATTTTTTTTTTTTTATTAAAAAAGTTTTATAAATTTTTATTTTTTTACAAAGACTTCCCGGAACAGATTACATATAAT
>JANHFM010025466.1:0-10924 GCA_032468115.1 Grayia smithii | reverse complement strand
GAAGGGCTGGTAGTACTCTTGGCAGTAGTAGTTATCGTAGTGGAAGGGCTGGTAGTACTCTTGGCAGTAGTAGTTATCGTAGTGGAAGGGCTGGTAGTACTCTTGGCAGTAGTAGTTATCGTAGTGGAAGGGCTGGTAGTACTCTTGGCAGTAGTAGTTATTGTAGTGGAAGGGCTGGTAGTACTCTTGGCAGTAGTAGTTATCGTAGTGGAAGGGCTGGCAGAAATCTTGGCAGGGGAAGCTTTGATAGTTTTGTGTTTTGTCCTGGGTTGTGCGTTTCGTGCTAAAACCTCTTCTTTATTGCTAAGGATGTTTCTTCTCCATGGCTTCCTTACCATCATCTCTTTGTCCATTGAATCCATGCTGTTAATCTCAACAGGTCCATCGCTCTTATCATCTCTCTGGTCTTTAGATTCAAGGACTTCTTCCCAAGTTCTTTCATCTTCTGATTGTACCACTTCCCATTCAATATGCTGTACTTTTTTAGGTTCATTATATTTAAGTCTATTGCTAGGATCGTTCCTGAAGTCACCTAAAAGAAAGATGGAGAAAAATGAAGTAGGTTTTTAATGTGATATTTTATATTCAAAGTTTTATTTTTCTGCTCCCAATGAAAATGTCTGACTAAGGCAATGGAAAAGTGGCTTTCCTCACCTTCATTTCACTTCAAACAATGCTAGACCAAGAGTTGCAAAAAGAATATAGCCGCCTCCATTTAAAGGAAAACTGCTTTAAGATTAAAGCTGCAAATAAAGCCATGTTGCACTTTTCTTTGACCATTTTCCCATCTTGCTCAATCTCTGAATACAGTGTCTTATCTCAAGTAACTGACTCATTATTCCTATTTGTAGGAATACAAATTCCTAAAATTAAGGGAATAACTGTATAAGAAGACTCCCTTATACATATATCTCATATACTGGTACTAGGTATAAAATTAAGGGAATAACTTTATGGAATTTTCCTTATTTTTTATTATTGATTGATTGATTGATTGAACTTGTATGCCTCCCTTCTCCTGAAGGACCCAGGGCAGCTCACAAAGATAAAAAACAACAATAGACAATTAAAAAATAACAATAAAATATGAGAAAAAACATATAAATTGATAAAACACATAAAAACATTTTAAAATTGACAACAGCACTAGCCCATTTGGTAGAATAACCACATCTTCAGGTCACGGCGGAAGGAGCAAAGAACAGGAGAGGTCCTGAGCTCAGTGGGCAATTCGTTCCAGAGGGTCGGTGCACCCACACAAAATGCCCTCCCCCTGGGAGCTGACATTATTGGCCGATGGCACCCTGAGGAGGCCGATTCTGTGGGAATGCACTGGATGGGAGGATGCCATTGGCAGAAGGTGGTCCTGTGAGTACCCCGGGCCTAGACCCGTTTTCCACTTGGAGCATCCCATAATCGAACAATAATAAATAATAAAAACAATCATAATTACTATATCCAGGGGTATCTGAAAGTAATAAATTGAAAGATTAAGCCAGAATTAATTTAAGAAAGGAAATAAGAAATAGCTAAATCTTGAAACAGCTTGCTGTTCTAGAGGTGCCTTTTATTGGGTCTAGAAAATCTTAAGAACAAATGCACTTTTCTAGAGAGAGAGAGAGAGATCTGTAATTGGGGCACTGCCACTAAGTATCTCCTCATTGGGACTTGAACCAGCTGGTGGAGAAGGCAGCAATTTATGCTGTCATTTAGTTATTTTACTTATTCATCAGGTAGCTGCACATTGATTTGTGCTTAAGAAATTGTAAGCAGGCCTGAGTCTCCGGAGAAGGGTGGCATATAAATTGGAATTTTTTTAAAAAAAGTATGCACTGTTGCAGCTTCCAGGAAGTCATTGAAGTGGCCCCTTTGAAGTGGATACTGGATTTTCCTTCTGGAATATTTTTTTCTAAATAACAATTGGCATTTCACTTAATTTTACATGAAAATATTTCCATGTCCTAGAATGAAAATAGGATTACTTATGTCTGTTTTGCCTTCTGTCAAATTAACATAGTCATCTTGTCAAGTGACGATGTTAATTTACAATTGCTGAATTGGAAATCCAAAACAGGTGTAAAATTAGGACTAGAATCAGTAATGGACTAAATAAAATCATGCTTTAATCCTAGTAGGTTAATATTTACTTCTGTAAGATACCCAAGAAGGAATTTGGCACATTCCTATGAATTACTTTCTACATGGAGCTATGCCCCCAAAATTCAGGTGCTTTATCCATACTGTTAAACAAGCTGGGTATAAGGAACAGAAGTGATTTCCTTGTTGAAATAGTAAGCTTCATACCAAACTGTTTCTAGACAAGACATTTGTTATCAGTGATATACAGTAAATACTAGGAAGGTAGGGGTGGCAATTGGCACAGGTTGCCCCTTCCATGGCCCTTCCTGGCCATTTACTATTTACCCTGTCCATCAACAAACCTGCTCACATGGGAAGAGCTGCCATGTTTGAGCTACAAAAGCATGAATGACTACTTGATGGCAATAACAGATTAACATTTTCTTCATCTCTTTGCTGAAACAGGATATCTTGTGGCTTTCCTTACATAGTAACCATAGTATAGGTCCCAACTGGAGCAATGACCAATATAGAGAAAGAAAGGACCAAGTAAGGGAAGAAGTACTGTCATCACATTTGTCAGCTCATCTGTTGCTGTTTTTCAGTGTCACCTCAGCAGCAGTGGGCACCAGAAATGGAGGTTGTGGATTCCATGGGAATCACTGCTCTTCTCCTTTCCTGATTATGAATGATTAAGGAGAAAGAGGAGAAGTTTGCATCAAGTCCCAGAGAGCTCTACTTACCATTTTACAGGTTATGATCCATGAAGCTATACAACTAGTCCTTGTCAAGTGATCCCAATTGGGATTGACAATGTAATGATGGTCAACAATTGCTAACAGCAACTTACCATACTGTTCAGAGTATAAGATGCTCTGGACTATAAGACACACCTATCTTTTTGTGGAGGAAAAAAAGAAAAAAAAATCTCCCTCTGCCTCCCAGCAATTTGCAAACAGCCTGTTTCAGTTTCAGTTTCAGCACAGCCTGATTAGCACAAGAAAAAAAATCTGCCTCCCAGTAAATTGCCTCCTTGAAGCAAATATCAGAGGGCCATGCAGAGGTGGCAATAGGCAATGGCAATCCCTAAGGCCTGAAACAGCTGATGGTTGGGAGGCCGATCCAACTGACAATCAGCTGCTTGTGCTAATCAGGCTGTGCTGAAGCTGAAACGGGCTGTTTGCTGTTTGCTGCAAGGAGGCAAGTTGCTGGAAGGCAGAGGCCAAAGGGTGGGGACTGGTGAGTGGTCGGGGCTACATTCAGTGTATAAGATGTACCCAAATTTTCACCCTCTTTTGGGGGGGGAAGTGTGTCTTATACTCTGAAAAATACTGTACTTAAGATCTTACTTCAGTTCTCTTTTGCTTTACAGACTTGTGAAGATCATAAATGTAGAGATTAATTATGAAGTTATTTTTTTCATCATCTTCGTAACTGTGAATGGGTTTTTTTCTTCTGTGTCAAGAACAAACTTTAGATTGCTAGAATGAAGTCACCCTTTTGGCTTTGTCATTGGTCAAAAATAAGTCATTGTCAGTACATGTTTCTGGTAACAGCTGACATACCAGCAGGTCAGGGATGGTTTCTACCCACCTTCGCTACTGGTTCTCTTTGTGTGCATGCGTGCACGCACGTGCACAAAATTTGCCATGCCCACCAAGCCCTGCCATGCCCACCAATCCATGCCCACAGAACCAGGAGTAAAAAATTTTAAAACCCAGCACTGATTTCCTTTCTCCATCTTTTAATTCAATTTTGTTCTTGCATATTCTCAATAATGTTTGTTCTTGCCATAAAACATTTCCTAGATCTGAGTCATTTTGGGGCATATGTCCAAGCAGAGAATGTTGAGGATAGTGGAATCTGTTAACAGAAAACAGCTAAGAGGATTCTTGGGAATGGCTGGTTTTTGTAGAATTTGGATTCCTAACTTTCGATTACCGATAATTGTTAAACCCCTCTATGAAGCCATCAAAGGAAGGGACAGGGAAATATTTGAATTGGCTGGAGAATGCCAACAAGTGTTCACACAAATAAGGAGTGAGCTTAAAAGAGCATCAACATTGGGGCTTCAGGACCCCACTAAACATCAGCTCTTTTCCAGTCCTCTGGCAATTGTCCAGTGCTCCAGGATCTTTGAAAGATATAGTTCTGTGGTTCTGAGATCTTTTCTGCCAGTTCTTTCAGAACCTGGGGTATAATCCATCTGGTCCTAGTGATTTGAACCAGTGATGAACTCCAGCAGGTTCTGACAGGTTCTGGAGAACCAGTAGCGGAAATTTTGAGCAGTTTGGAGAACCAGCAAATACCACCTCTGGGTGGCCCCAGAGTGGGGTGGGAATGGAGATTTTGCGATATCCTTCCCCCAGGAGGTTTTGCAGGATCCTTCCCCTGCCATGCCCACCAAGCCACACCACACCCAAGCCACGCCCACAGAACCGGTAATAAAAAAAAATTGGATTTCACTACTGCTCCACGTGTCCGGTTTTTGCCCTTCCCGGCCCCTAGGAGCACTCTGTAGGGCTCCCAAACCCTCTACATGTCCCTTTTTTGCGGAAAATGGGTCTGGTTTTGACAAAAACAGGACGTGCGGGGCAGGCAAAAAATGGCTGCATTCGGTGTATAAGGCGCACCAACATTTCCACCCTCTTTTTGTGTGTGTGTGTGGGGGGGGGGGAAGTGCGCCTTATACTCCGAAAAGTATGTAATTTTGTTTTAATCTCCACTTGTGGACATTGAGAGGCATCTGCAATGGGAAACCAAGGTCTTCTGATCCATAATCGTCATTCTTAGACTTCTGCTTTTTTTTCCCCCCCTCTTCCTCTTTTGAGGAAGATTTCCTTTGAAATAGCTTTGCATTTGGACTTGTATGTGATGCACATTCAACGGGAACCATGGTACGGACTTTAAAGCCGACACCGTTTTAATTTGTTGGCCTGTCCAGGATGAATTTTCACAAGAGAAATGACAAGGAGAATTTCACAGGGAATGGATGGAAGAATGCCTTGCTGGCTAATTGTACAAAGCAAATTTACCACTTAAGACTTGAAAAGGGGAGGACAATAGCTACCTCAAAGGAATACTATTTTAGATTTGTGTTTTTACCGACCGCAGGCAGCATCAAATCAAAATAGAGGCAACCTATTTCTGGTTTTGTAACAAGCTGTATGCCAGATACCTGGAAGCAATTTGTACTCACCGCAGGGACGTTAGGCGAGGAACAATTTAAAGAAACTCCTGACAGAGAGAGGTCAGGTGTCACTCATACTGTGCTTCTGATTTTCAGAAGATGGGGGGGAAAAAACCCAACAAAGCTTATCTCAAGAATTCTAGAAAACCTTTCACAATTGCTCTCCATTGTCTTTAAACTTAACAAGATTGCTCTTAGAATATCTCCTTTTCTCCAGGAGTGATTCCTCCCGCCTCTTGGTACCCCTTAAATGTCCTTGCAGGTGTTCTTTGGAGCTTCAGTTGGCTGGAGGGAGATGGCAGTTCGAAACTGTGAAGAATAAAATAAAATAAATAGAAAGCCTCATTGCAAAGGAAAAAAAACAACAACAACACAAAGATTTATGAGGCTCATAGTGTGTTGGGATTTTATTATTTTAACTTAAGGGTGAAAAGTTAACATAACAAACATAACATAAGTTCAACTTCCAGTTATTTTGCGAACATACTGTATTGACAAATTTATATTAGCAACAATGTAAAAATAATCCACTGTTGCTTTTTTTTCTGGGGTATTTTTCAGTATAATCTACAACTTTGCTATTTCTTGGGATTCTCCCATCTGACTTCCAACAAGCTGTAACCCTGCTCAGCTTTTTTGAGATCAGAAAATTAGCTAAAGGCTGCACCTATTGATGCTTATTAAAGAAGATAATTCACGTGCTACTTCTGGTTCTGAATATAGACTTACACAGTTATTATGGTAGTTCACAGTTTATTCAAGGTCAAAGAGATAACAAAGGAATGCAAATCAAAAAGTGTCTCAAATAGTTGTCTGAAATATTGGCTTTTAAATAGGAGTGTGCAGAAGAATAGTTCAAAACCAGTCCAAGATTCTGAGAGCTGGGTCAAGGTTGTTAGTCAGTCCAGAGGTGACACAGTCCAGGTTTCTTATACAAACAAAATCCATAGGAATGTCATGAAAGAAACAGAGATCAGGCATTGTTTCCAGCAAAGGGCTACCTCTTAAATCAAGCTGCAGCCAGCTGTCATTGATCAAGACACTTTGCTTGGTGAGAAGCTTCATGGAACATATTATTATTTTATTATTTATTACATTATTATTTATTAAATTTCTATGCCGCCCTTCTCCCAAAGGACTCAGGGCGGCTTACAATAAAAAATGAACAAAAATATAAAAACATAAATAAACATACACAAACGACAAGACATTACATTTAAAAAGGGGCTGCCAAGTTAAAATATATAATTTAAAATTTAAAACTAGTTAAGAATCAGATTAAAAGGTTAACCATAGCCTGCCCGGTGAAAAAGCCACATCTTCAGGTTGCGACGGAAGGAGCGAAGGTCTGGGGTGGTCCGAAGTTCCACGGGTAGATCGTTCCACAGAGTCAGTGTTCCCACAGAGAAAGCTCTCCTCCTGGGCGCTGCCAGCCGACATTGTCTGGTTGTAGGCACCCTGAGGAGGCCAACCCTGTGGGAGCGCACTGGGCGCTAGGAAGATGCCTGTGGCAGAAGGTGGTCTTGCAGATACCCTGGGCCTAAGCCATGTAGGGCTTTATAGGCTAAAACCAGCACCTTGAAGCACACACGGAGGACAACCAGAAGCCAGTGCAGCTCGCGCAAGAGTGGTGTTACATGGGAGTATTGTGGTAAATTGCTGAAAGCTTGAATTATTGAAGTTGAAAATTACTTACTGACAATAACTAATGAAGGTATTTGAAGAAATTAAAATATACACAACAAAAATTTTAAATTAAACCTATTTTCTAGGTTTAGAAAATAGCCCAATGCTGAGCAGGAAGTAAAACAAGGATGTGTGACATCCTCCTTCATTCTTTAACATATCTGTGGGTAGATGTATAAGGAATGTCTGCCATGGCATGAGAGAAGTGTTGGATGGAGATTCAAATGTATGTGTACTTCCACATGCAGACAAAGCTATGTTGTTGGTAGAGAATCCAAATTATTTTCAGCAAATAGATTGCATGATAGAAGTAGGAGTATGAATCTGAAAATTAATGTATCAAAGGCCAAAGTGCTTGTGTTTGGCAAGAGAAGTGGGGGTGATAAGTTATATATACAAGGTCCACATTTTAAAAACTAAAGGCATATAGGAAACAGTATATGGACTTATTAAGAGTTTGCAAGAGTAGAAAGGTCTAGACATCCCAAAGGTGCTTTCTCAAAAGGCAAATGGACTTTGTTTTTCCTTGAAGATATTCTGAACTGAAGAAGCTTCTTAGATGAGAAGCGAAACCTCTTCAAAGAAAAACTAGAATGTCCAGTTGCCTTTTGAAAAAACACCTTTGGGTCAACCATGACCTGGATGACTGAGAATCTCCATAGACAAAGAATTCTACTGAATTATGTTGTTTTCTTTTTACAACCTATGACCAAAGTTATAGCCATTCCAGTGTCCCTAGTTACGAGATCAAAATTCAGGTATTTTACAATCTGCCCTCACTCACAACCACAGGGGTGCTTCAATTCCCTTCACTGATGTATCTCCACTCCCATCTATGTCATTCTTGGCCTCCTGCACTCTGCGGCCCTTGCTGCCCTGACGTTTGCTGTCTTCTTGCTCCCATTGCTGGCCAATGCAGCCCGAGCCACAAGGAACCTGCAGTACTGGGGATACTTACTTCCTGCAAGGTAGAGTACAGGGTGGCCAAAAGGACAGAGATGGAGTGGGGAATAGCCAGTTGAGGGGGACTGGAAGGAGAGAGAGTCCCTTAGTCTACTGAGGCTCTAGGCTGGGTGGAAGCCAGAAATGGTTTGTATCAGAGTTGTACTTCAAAAGTAACCAGAACTGTCTTAGATTGCCATTGCTAAGCAATGCTGTTACATCATGCCATTCCTTGATTACTTTACTGACAGAAATTCCAGTCCCAACCGTGGTTGTAAGTTGAAGTCTTCCTATACTTAACTCGAAAGGGAATATAGTTGTGGTTGCTCCATCACTGGAGATTTTTAAGAAGTAACTTGGACAACCACTTGTCTGAAATGGTATAGCATGGGTGTCAAACTCAGTGTCACATTGGTGTCATGTGACATATCGTGCCATTTGCTTTCGTGGAGCTGGGGTGGGTATGGCCTGCATGTGACGCATCCAACCCATGGGCCACCAGTTTGAGACCCCTGTGGTATAGGGACTCCTGCTTGAGCAGTGGGCTGGACTAGAAGACCTCCAAGGCCCCTTCCAAGTCTATGCTAATTCTGATTCTGATTAGTGATTGGTATGTATGTACATCGGATGAAAGGATGAAAGTTTAGCTGGAGTTAGAAACTTATTTGGAGAGCCCATTTTGCAGCTTCTCCTTTCTGATTATGTTTTCAGAATGCTAAAACAACCACTTCCTATATTTTATGGTGGGCAACTGATGAATACTGTCAAATAAACATAAGGTAAATTTTCCACTAAGTTGAGCTAGACCATCTGGACATGTACCTGGGTTTTGTTCTTGCCTTTTTCTGTGATGCACTTCCAACTTCACGTTTACCTATAGTCTTGGGATTTCCTCAAAGTTTCCCATCCAAGTATTCACCAGGTCTGACACTACTTAATCTTTTTGAAGATGTAACTTAACTGTGCGTGAGAAGGATTCTTTCACTTCCTTTTTTTCCGCTTCTTTCTCTAGAAAACATATTTGTTTAATAACAAATATTTCAGGCATTCTTGTTTTGTTTCCTCTTTTCTGTGTATGATTGCAGAACTGATATTTCTCATAATTAATCCCTATTTTTTTCTAGCAGACTAGGAACAGCAGATTATCCTGATTTGTTCATCAGAAAGGCAGCCAATGTATGCAATTGTATTATATGTTGGTTACAATTGAACCTCAATCATGGTTTGCCATCTCCAAGGGAATCTGGGTATCAATCAGAATAGAGCTGGAAGGGACCTTGGAAGTCTTCTAGTCCAACCCCCTGCTCAAGCAGGAGATCCTATACCATTTCAGACAAGTCTTAAAGACCTCCAGTGATGAAGCACCCACAACTTCTGAAGGCAAGCTATTCCACTGCTTAATTGTCCTGTTAGGAAGTTTCTCTTTAATTCCAGGTTGCTTCTCTCCTTGATTAGTTTTCAGCCATTGTTCCTTGTCTTGTGCTTTGGAAAATAAATTGACTCCCTCCTCTCAAATACTGGAATACTGCTATCATATCACCCCTAGCCCTTCTTTTCTCTAGACTAGCCAAACCCAATTCCATACATTCTCCTTATGTTTTAGTCTTCAGGCCTTTAGTTGCACTTCTTTGCACTTTTTCCAAAGTATCTGAGCCACCATTCTTCCAAAACCACATGCAGGGAAGAGAGGTCAAAGCTGAGAGGGTTTGCCCTCTAGGGCAAAAAGAATCTCCTGGGGGAACCAAATGTGCTCCTGTCTCCCATTTCTGGATTTAAATTGTTGGATAGTAGGGACATTTTAACAGGAGAAACCTATGTGTATCAGAGGTGGCATTCAGCAGGTTCTGACCAATTCTGGAGAACTGCTAGTGGAAATTTTGAGTAGTTTGGAGAACCAGTAAATACCACCTCTGACTGGTCCTGCCCCCATCTATTCTCTGCCTCCCGAATCCCAGCTGATCGGAAGGAAATGAGGATTTTGCAGTATCCTTCTCCAGACATACCCACCAAGCAGAACCACTAGTAAAAAAAATTGAATTCCACCACTGATTTGTATGGAGGAACACTGAAATCAGCAGGACAACTTTTATATTCTGCAGGTTGGGCCATGCATTAAACAAAATAAAAATATAGTAAGTCATATTTAGAAAATAATATGGTGATAGGAAAGTTTGAGTTACTTCAGTGTCTGTAATTTTTAAAAGTATTAATTCATGTGCTGTTTCCAAACACCACCTTATGTATTTACATGCCTCCTAGACCCAGTCTGCACGGACAATATGATCCATACTTAATTGGTGTTCTCCACAGCCAGTTTAACTCTCCAATAAACACACACAGGATGGATCCAACGTGATTTACTTCCAAGATGTGCAATACATCAGAAATAATCAATCTAAAAAGTGTCTATCGAAGTATAATAAGACACTGAAATACCAAGCCTATAAACAAAATGGCTGACTAACTAAAAACTGACTAAAAGTAAAACAAAATGGCTGACAGGAAGTAGACTAAGACTGATCTAACTGGCAACAAACAAGAGTGGGAAACAAGGGAACATACTAAATCTCAACAACAATAAATTCTAAGCTGCTGTGGCAGCATAATTCATATAATTCCAGTATTTTTTACTATCAAAGTCAACTGTATTGTTTTGGCAGGTTTTTAAATTTAATGGTGAGGAAGTAAGTTGTTCAGATTTCCCAGTATCTTATTTTTTTTTAACTGAGACCAAGGTAAGTTTGCTTTAAGCATAGGAACTCTTCAGTCCCCCTTTGTAGGTTCTGGCTCTCCCTCAAACTCTCCATCCTTCTTCCCTCTGTCATGCTCTGACAGACTCTCTCTCTTTCCCACCATCGTTTAACGGCTTTCCTGCCAATATTCTCTCTGTTACATACTGATACGTCCCCCTTCTTTTGCATGCCTGCCGCTGATTGGCTAATCAAGTGGTGGGAAATTTGAACACCTGTCATTGGTCGGCTAGTCTGCTGCAGCTCTTAACTGAGGTTGTGACACACACACAAATCC
>JANHFM010025428.1:0-10927 GCA_032468115.1 Grayia smithii | reverse complement strand
AGGGCCGGTGCACCCACAGAGAACGCCCTCGCCCTGGGGACCACCCGCCGACACTGTCTGGCGGATGGTACCCTGAGAAGCGCAGCCCTGTGTGAGCGCACGGGGCGGTGGGATGAAGGCAGAAGGTGGTCCTGCAACTACCCTAGGCCCATGCCATGTAGGGCTTTATATGTTAATACCAGCACCTTGATTATGATTTATCACTTATAGCTTTTATGTAAAATGAGAGTTTATGCACCAAAGACAAATTCCTTGTGCGTCCAATCACACTTGGCCAATACAGAATTCTATTCTAAAATTCTTTGATCAGCTGCCCCCACAGGTTGCTCTATCATCCCCTTATTCTCAGCCAACATACTTCAGTACAGGTAGTCCTTAACTTACGACCACAATTGAGCCTCAATTTTTTTCTGGCTAAGGGAGAGTAATGGAGTTTTGCCCCATTTTGTCCCTTTCTTGCCATAGTTATTAAGTGAATCACAGCAGTTGTAACACTGCTGTAAATTGAATCTGGTTTCTCCAATGATTTTGCTTGTCAGAAGGTCACAAAAGATGATCATGTCAACCCAGGTCACTGCAACCATCATAAATATGAGCCAGATGCCAAGTGTCCGGATTTTGATTACATAACCATGGGGATGCTGCAACCATGGTAAATGTGAACATGATCATAAGTCACTTTTTTCAGTGCTGATATAATTTTGAACAATCATTAAATGAAAGGTTATAAGTTGAGGACTACCCATTCACTGAAGAAGGAATCTACAGGGGGGATTTAACAGGACAAAACAGGAGGAGGAAAAGACATCCATCAAACGTACTAGCTGACAGAAAAGACAGCAGCATTTGGAAAAGACCATATCAACAAGAACAGCTTGAGGAAGATGCTAGAAAAGGCTCAGGAAAGAGTTATTTTCTCCTCTTTCTGTTGTCTTCTTTAGATTAGAAGCAAACCCAAGAAACAAAAGTAGTGAAGCTGTGCAAGTGAACATATCAAAAATCATGATGAAGAATACCTGTGTGAATCTGAAGGAAGGGTCAGGGGTGAAATTCAGCAGGTTCTGACAGGTTCTGGAGAACCGGTAGTAGAAATTTTGAGTAGTTTGGAGAACTGGCAAATACTACCTCTGGCTGGCCCTAGAGTGAGGTGGGAATGGAGATTTTGCAATATTCTTCCCCCAGGAGTGGGGAGGGAATGGGGATTTTGCAGTATCCTTACCCTGCCACGTCCACCAAGCTACGCCATGCCCACCAAGCCACGCCCACAGAACTGGTAGTAAAAAATTTCAGATTTCACCACTGGAGAGAAGTAATGATTGCTCAACAACTGCTCAGTTTAGCAATTGTTCAAAGTTGGGGTTCAAAGTTACAGTGGTGGTGGAAAGTAACTTTATGACTGGCCATCACACTTATGAGTATTGCAGCATTCCTGCAGTCAGACGATCAAGATTCTAGTACTTTGCAATGATCATCACATCATCCTATTGTCACGTGATTGTCATTTGCCTGTTTCACAGCCAGATTCCAATAAGAAGTGTCAATGGAGAAGCCAGCAGTAAAATCACACCTTGTGGTCAATGTGATGTCTCCATTACCAGCTGGGGGAGATTTGCTTAATAACTGGTGATACATCACACTCTTATAGTGCTCATTTAACAACTGCTTTACTTGTCAAGTGAGTTTCTGGTACCAAATGTGTTATTTAAGTGAGAACTACTTTTATCTACTTTTACACACACACACACACGTACATGATACTCATATTATTTTTAAATTGACACTCTAAATGTGTGTGAGATATTTAATTACAAGATTTTCTAAACCGCATGAACAAATGCTTTTTTAATATTTTGTCAGAATGGGTGATCAATGTCAAGCCTCCCTGAGTTTTTAGAATGCAACCAGATTCTCCAGAACAATTACATGATTGTTTTCAATATCTATACAAAAAAATAAAAAAATCACTTGAACATATTATAGTTGAAGGCTCTTTAAAAAAATATTTCAACACTTCACAGTCCAAATTGTAATGTTTTGCAAGACTACAAGTCTGAATTTAATTTATTGCCTTTTGTTCTATTAATCCTTCCCAACAGAAACACATTTTCTTTTGTTTCTACACACATAAATTGTTTCCATTAAGTTACTTTCATCTTATTCTTTGATATGTAATGTTAAACTCGTGTTGTAGACATTATTACACTTTCAGGTCATCCTCCTGTGAAGCTTAATGTTATATTTGGTAAAAGTTTAAATACATTTTAAATGGTCCTTGCTCTTTGCTAAAAGATAAAGGTTTTATTAAACAGATGGAACAGGAGATGGCAGAGGTTTTTTTTTATTATTATTATTATTAATAGGGATTCGGTTATATTGCTCTTTGTAATATGGAACACTACTAAAGAATTATCTTGTATTCTTCATATCAAAAACAGCAGTTCCGTAAAGGTTTTTTTTGTTGTTGTTGTTGATAAAAAAAGAGAACGAGAAATAACCATGTCTTTATACATCCCATCTGTTTCCTAATTCTGTTCAATATGAACTTGAACAAAAAGTGTACTTCCAAAACAGATTTTTTTTTTCCTTCATATATTACACAAGGCAACAGCATTGGAAAAAATGTGAGCAATTTAATAAGTTATTTTCTACCATTTTCTTCACTCTAATATCTTTTAAATCTGGTTAGGGTACAAATGAGAATGTGTGTTTAGATTAATCAACAATTTTTACTTTTTTCAACCAATTTTACCTTTTGTTTTGTTAATAGAAGGTAAGATACATTCTTGGTTACTGAAAATGAGTATATTATAGTTATTATAAGTTCAGGTAACCCATTTTACTTTACCTCTTTGCTTTCAAGAAAATGTTGCTGCTTTTAGGACTTTGAAACTGGAAGATTCCCAATCTGGTAATTTTCTAGTTATATCATGTGAAAATAGTTTTTTTCCTGCTATTTTAGTACAAATATATAGCAATTTTTTCCCCTTGAATTCTGTCTTTTAGTTTTAATGAGATATAAATTAACCTAGGTATTTGTACGCCACACAAGGTGAATCCTACCATGTTTTCTAATTCTACACTTATTTGAAAGACAAATATGATTTCAACATCTACTTTGGCTTATAGATTACAGGGTGTTCTTCCAACTGTTTTGCATCCAACAGTTGGATTCATATAAGGCTGTCAAAGATCCAATCGTATCAGATTTAATTAATGTTCTTGCTTTAATTTGAAATAAACATGTCCCAGCAGATGCTGAGAAAGACTTTGATACAGATTCTTAGAAGTTTTTAAAGCTCTCCAAAGTTTTATATTTGGAATTAGTATGAGTTATTAGTAGTATTAATGGTGTATCTTCTCCTTGGTTGCATTATTAATGGTGGTTTTTAATAGTGTGCTCTCAGCTTGATTAAATTTACAGCATGCCAAGGTACACAACAGGGATGTATCTGTTTCCCTGTCTTTTTAGTTTGCTTTAGAACCTTGCCTTTTTAATTAGAAATTTTAAAAACATTAATGCAATTAAAGTAGGGAAGTAAAGTGTAAAATTTTACTATTAACTGGTGATATCTAATGTTTTATACTCAGAACAGTGATCTCTATTCCTTATCTCTTCCATTAAAGCAAGATATGAGGTCTTATTTTTGGTGCTCTATAAGTTTGTTGTTTATCTGGTTAAACTTCCTCATAGTGAGTAATCTATTAATTGGAGTAATTCCTATTTTATACCACTGAATCACAGTAATAGTTGAGTGGGGAAAAAAAAAAGATATAGAGTTTTCTCAGCTGGTGGATGTGTATTTATTTTGACTACATTGACAATCTATAGAAGATGTAAAATATTAAATATTGTGGATCTTTCAGGCATGAGTGCTGACTAAAAGAATTATCATGCAACACTGGAAGGTGAAATCTATGCATAATTTGTTGATGCTGTTGTGAATATTTGAAAAGCTTTTGTTTCAATAAAGGGGCAAGGAAGAGGATTTTCAAGTAATATAGTATTGCTTTTAGTTTAGTTTAATATTTTTCAACTTTCTGTTTTATTACCTATGCATATTTATTACCTATGCATATTTTAAAAACTAGATCCTGAATTCGGTACTCTCTGTTTTAGCCCGAATTGGCACTGCCAAAGCCACATCCTGCATAAGATTTAATCCTTCCTGTAGTTCCCTTGGACTCTGTATGCTACTGCTTAGCACAGCACTCTACCAATCTTCCTAGCTCTTCAAGTTACAACCCAACAGTAAACAAATTGCAAATGTGCTACTCTGTTATTGATGAGTCTAGAACAGGGCAAATATTGACCTACAGTTGGTTTGAGTATGCTTCTTACTGAAAAAGTCAAAGTGGATTTCAGCTCTTTCAAAATAGTGCTGTCCACATCTGCACCATCCTTATCAGACTGACTGTGGCTTTCTTTATTTTCTTTTGTAAATATATAACTACATCAATATAAATTTAACTGGGTTTCACAATGTTTTTTCTTCCTTCTTCATTCTTTTAAAGTCTTTGGATCAGGGGATTTGTGGGAATGGTAAAAGAAGTCGGTAAGGTAGTTTGTGAACATATGATCCATGTCCCATGTTTTTGATCATTTATTTGTGAGCGCTGATATTTTTTAATCTCCAAATGCAGAAGGCCCTGCTTTGCATTTCTTATTTAGAGAACTGAACTTTTCAATTTTCCTTCAGAGTTTCATGGAAAACAATGATCAGTTTTAATTTCTTAATGACTGCACTACAGCCAATTTTAATAATTTAAGGGGTACCAGAACAAAAGTTAATACCTTGCACTCTAGAAACATGAAATCCAGTTATCTAATGATGGAATATATGATTGATAACCCTAAGTGAAATATCCTTGGTCTAGGTTTACATGAAATTAGACTTACAAATTTGACTGATTTTTATCATTTTTTTTTAGCTAGGGTCAAAATTTATGAGCTATGCTATTTCTCCAAAGGAAACATAATAAATTCACAAAACCACAGAAACATCTTATGAGAAAAGATCTTGCTTCACTAACATTTAATTTATTCTGTTGTTATTGTTGTTGAATACCTCAGGTGTTTTGATTGAAATGCTGGAGATGCTTTAAATGAAACTTTTATTTTAACTTTAACTGAAATTAAAAAAAACCACTTTTGATGTGAAAAGTGGATATGGATATATTTAAAATCCAGCTCTTTGCCGTGCATGTTAAAATAAAACCATAGACAGGACTAAACTATGAATCACTGTGATATATAAAAAAGACAGGGATATGAACAAAACATAGAGCACTCTAGTAAAAATGCACATCGTCCTTCTTCAGTGACCATTTGAAGTTTGCAATTACGGTCACAGTGTCCCAAGTCTCTGTAACCATCAGAATTGTAATTGAGTCCTTTTATTTTGCTGCTGATTATCCTCTTCCTTTTCTTTTCTTCCGCCTTTTGCAACATTATGGACTTCTCAAAGCAGTTAGGTTCTTACATAATCTGTCCAAAATATTCATGCCTTGAGAATTGCTATTTTTAATAGATGTTTATGCATGCATGTCTATCACATGCTACAATTTTAAATGTATCCCAAGGTAAGTCTCCACATCTTGAGAATTTTGCCTCCTTCATACTAATGTTTCTCCTCTACTCCAATAAAATTACTGTTATACAAAATTAATTCTAGGTTCATTTTTTCTTAAGGGATGTACAAAATTCTGGACATCTATATATATATATAGCCAGAATGCAGCCATGCCAGATTGTTTACTCCAGAGCTTCTTTGCAAAACTTTTATGTGCAATAAGCCTTAAAAAATAAGATAAATAATAGTAGAACATCATTATTGAAATATTCAGTGTGAACTTGCTAGACAACTTGTTTGTTTGAGTGTGACGACTACAGCTGCTGCAGTCAACCTTTTAAGCTGATGGACATATTGAAAATGTTATGATCAGGTTGAGGGATTATTATAATAATCCCAAAGCAATTATTATGTGGGTGTGACCATTAGAAACCACTAATTCATAAAAAGACACCTACTCTAGACACTCAGGAACCTCTCTACTAGATGAGATTTCTCATCCCTTCTTACTACCACCACTCCTCGGTCTTTATTTCAAATACACTGAGCTGCAGCCATCTACAACAGTACAAAAATAAGATGCATTTTAGTAACTGAAGAAAATATTACAGGCTGCTGCTTAACTTTCCTTTTCATATTAGCTATCCATTATTTTTATTATTAAAATAATAGAATATAAAGTAAAATAATATAGATAATTAGTTGGGACAACACTCCAAGAATGGCAATCTGCAGGAACACACAAAGAGTGTTTTCTAGAGGGAGACTGATGTCATAGCCATTATTTTAATCTGTCTTTGAATTCTACTTTTGCTCTATCACATTTTTGTTTCATTAACATTACAGTTCTAATACATGCATACACACACATGGTATAACTATGCTTGTCTAGATTGAAATAGATAATTGTAATTGTAATTGAAACAGTAATTAAATAACTCTAAAATGCCTCCTAAATTAAGAGGCGAAGCAGATGCAATATTTATTTAGTTAGGATTTCATTCTATTTCTCTCTCCCCACATTGACTTTAAAATGGTCAATACCTTCCTTCAATTTTTCACTACAACAAAGACACTGAAGTATGCTGAGAGGAAGTGATTGGCTCACTTCCAATCACTCAGTCAGTTTTCATAATTGATAATAGACTCAAACCTGACATCCTCCAATATGACATTTATATCTATACTAAATTAGTTCCTCACTCTCTTTCCCTTTTTATTCTCCATATTGTGTAGATAGTCCTCGACTTACAACTGACCTCTTGCAGAAGTTATGATGGACCCCTGGGGGCAGGGGTGATATCCAGCGGGTCCTGAGATCTTCTGGAGAACTGGTAGCGGAAATTTTGAGCAGTTCAGAGAACCGGTAGCGGAAATTTTGAGTAATTCAGAGAACTGGCAAATACCACCTCTGGCTGCTCCCAGAGTGGGGTAGGAATGGAGATTTTGCAGTATCCTTCCACTGCCACGTCCACCAAGCCATGCCCACAGAACGGGTAGTAAAAAAAATTGGATTTCACCACTGCTTATAAGTAGTTATATTAAACCAGTCTGAGTTGCTGGCTTCCGGTTCTGAGCCATATAGCAATGCCAGCATTACGAAGGCAAGATGCACTATTGAGAGAATATAGAAAAATTATGAACAACTCACTCCTACAGTGCACTCAAACCTTCCTCATTTATCAGCCGGAAGACTCAAATCCTGGAAGGCCCCACTGGCATTTGCACAACATCTGCTCAACAACTTTAACATTGATTCCCAATGGAAAGTCAAATAGATTGCTGAACATCCAGGCATAGGAAGATGTATAAATGACCACGCAGAAAAAGTGCCAAGCTCTGAACTATCATATCAGCAATGGACAATCCTGAATAAGATTTGCACCTCACATGGAGTCTTCTGGGAGTCACTGTATAAATGGGGCACAGTATCTTCCCTCAGTGTGACTGCAGGGTCCCATGTCAAACTGTAGATCACATTGTGGCCAGCTGTAAGCTAAGGACATATATTGGTCCAATATCTGATTGTTTTTTCATATAAATGATACTGTGGTTCAATGGCCTAAACATTGGTATCTGAATGAATGTGTGTGTGGCAGAGGGCTGCAGGAGGCCGTTGCAGCTGAAAACAGGCATCAATCTGGCCACGCACACACTGACCACGGCTCCCCAAGGTCAAACACAATCCTGATGCAGCCCTCAATAACATCGAGTTTGACACCACTGCACTAAATAAATAAATCTCACCTACTTAATTAAATGGCATTGACTCAGGTTACATACAGTAAAGACTATTGTCGGCCTATCACACATACTTAAAATAATCAGAGGGGCACATTTCTGCAACTTCAGCCACTGATAAAGGTTTAGTGTTGGTCCTTGGAAATTTAATATTAGCAATTAATTCTACTTCTCTCCATAGTAGGCCTACATAACAGATTAATTTATCGGGAGCTGAGGTTCTTTGATTCCCATTAAGAATGGGGTTTATAACACAGCTCTTCGAGTCCACTACTCTTCTAGTGCTAATTCTAACTGAGAGATTGCATTTTATTAATGCATTTCTTGTAAGATAAGTTTTGGGATTGGTGCAGATTTTTTAAAAATGCTATTTAAAATAATGACAAAAAACAAGAAAGAAAAAAGAAAGAAAGAGAAAGAAAGAAAGAAAGAAAGAAAGAAAGAAAGAAAGAAAGAAAGAAAGCCTCTATATATATACATAGTCAAAAAAAACCACAACAGAAAGTGCTTTAAAAAGGAAAAGTGGGGGGGAAATACAACAAAAGAAAAAGATACATAATTTAGCAGTGACAACAGACAGCTGCTTTTTAACCCAGTTCAAGGAAAGTAGACTGGGACAGTAGATAAGGGAGCAGCCAAGGATCAAGGAGAACCAGTTCAATTTGCCATAAGCATTTGCATATGACTTTTGGACAGTCACCGTGTCTCAGACCAAAATCTCAGGTTGTTGATTAGGGTAAAAATTGGAGAAAGCAGTCTGATGTTTGGCGCTCTAGGACAATGGTAGGGTACAAATCGGAAGGAGGAAGACCTCGTATAAAGCAAATAAACAGCTCATCCTTGACTTACAATCATTCATTGTAATTGTTTGAAGTTACCATGGCACTGAAAAAAGTGACTTATGACCACTTTTCACACTTACAACCATTGCACCATCCTATGATCAAGGGATCAAAATTCAGACACTTGGCAACTGGTTCATATTTACGATGGTTGCAGTGTCCTGGGGTCATGTGATCACCTTTTGTGACGCTCTGACAAGCAAAGTCAATGGAGAAGCCAGATTCACTTAATAACCGTGTTATTAACTTAACAACTGCAATGATTCACTTAACAACTGTGGCAAGAAAGATCGTAAAATGGGGCAAAACTCATTTAACAAATATTTCATTTAGCAACATGAAATTAGCAATTGTGGTCATGTTGAGGACTACCTGTATATATTTCTAATATATTTTAACCTGCTGCACTTTGTATAAACACCATATTTAGTTATGTTTGTCCAATCAAAGTCTACATCTATAGGCAAGATCCTCATAGACAGTAAATGCAACTAGGTTCGACATTTTGGGTGAAAGGGCAATACAAAAATGAAGAAGTTAAAACATTTTCCATTTGTCTTGGCCAGGAGTGTCCAATCTTGGAAACTTTTAAGACCTCAACTGTGGACCTCAACTGGCTGGGGAATTCTAGGAGTTAAAGGAGTTGGATTGGTCTAAGCAATACAGGAACCTCTAATTCTTTATTCCACTTTGTCATATTCTAAACCAGCAATCTCCAACCGTTCCAGCTTGGTGGCCCGCCCCAGTGTGTGTGTGAGAGACAGAGAGAGAATGGCAGGGTGCTTGACTTGCACAAGAAACTCCACTCACGTGAGTGGGGCATGCACTTTTGCACTCATGCACAAAGTTCCAGTCACACAAGTGGAAGAGGCTCGAGCTGAGGGCACTTGCACTCATGCGTGGAGCTCCACTCTTGCTTGATCATTCTTAATAATGAATAGGATAGGGATAGGGATAGGGATAGGGATAGGGATAGGGATAGGGATAGGGATAGGGATAGGGATAGGGATAGGGATAGGGACAGGACAGAGATAGGATAGAGATAGGGACAGGGACAGGGACAGGGACAGGGACAGGGACAGGGACAGGACAGGACAGGACAGAACAGAATTCTTTATTGGCCAAGTGTGATTGGACACCTTTTGTCTTTGGTGCATATGCTCTCAATGTACATAAAAAGAAAAGATACATTTGTCAAGAATCAAAAGGTACAACACTTAATGATAGTCATAGGGTACAAATAAGCAATCAAATTATACTAGGAAACAATCAATATAAATTGTTACTGCATGGAATATGATGGAGTAGAAGGGGAGAGTTTTCAGAAGGTTAGCTCCAGGAAATTAACTGGTAGAGCTGGAAGAACAAACTCAACCCACAGTTTCTAGAGTAGTGCCCCACAACCTGTTAGGCACCAGGGACCAGTTCCGTAGAGAAAGATTTTTCCATGGACCGGAGGGTGTGTGGTTTTGCATGCTGCCTGCATCCCACGGATGGGGTTTCACTTGTTTCTGTGGACTGGTTGCTGGCATGCCATGGACTAGTGCCGGTCCATGGACTAGGGTTGGGGACCCCTGCTCCAGAGTAGTGTTTCTCAACTTAGCAACTTTTCAGATGTGTTGACTTCAACTCCCAGAATTCCAGAAGTTGAAGTCCACCTATCTGGGTTGATCTTTGTAGGCTTCAAAGGATTAGTTGGATGTTGATTGTAACCATGCAGTCTTCCTCTCTGTTGCTAAACACCATCACCTTCTGGGCCAACAGTTCAACCAACCTTCTGTCCAGTCAAGGGCATCTCTACCTCCATGCCAGACCCAGCATAGAAATCTCTAACAAAATAACAGAGTTGGAAAGGATCTTGCAGGTCTTCTAGTCCAGCTTTGCTGGCTGGGGAATTCTCGGAGTTGAAGTCCACCAGGCTTAAAGTTGCCAAGGTTGGAGACCCATGTTCTAGTCCAACTCCCTGTCCAAGAAGGAAACCCTACACCATTCCAGCCAAATGGCTCTCCAATCTCCTCTTAAAAGCCTTCAGTGGTGGGGCACCTACAACCTCTGAAGACAAGTCATTTCACTGATTAATTATTTTCACTGGCGGGAAATTTCTCCTTAGTTCTAGATTGCAACTCTCTTTGATAAGTTTGCATCCATATTACTTTTTGTCTTGCCCTCAGGTGTTTTAGAGCAGGGGTCTCCAACCTTGGCAACTTTAGGTCTGGAGGACTTCAACTCCCAGAATTCCCCAGCCAGCTTTGCTTTGCTTTGCTGGCTGGGAAA
>JANHFM010025328.1:0-10931 GCA_032468115.1 Grayia smithii | reverse complement strand
GGCGGCCAGGGACACGGGAGGGGGGTCGTAACGGGGGATATGGGAGGAGAGAAGTGTGCAGGAGGAGATGTCTCTTACATGTAGATGATGTTTTGGTTAAACTCTACTGAACACTGATAACAGTTTTAATACATGCTTTTCGCGCTCTTTGCTCAGATCTTGCTTTCATTTTGCTGCATTCGGTTCAACTTCAGTAAAAGTACCTTTTCTCTATATCAATGGAGTTGGGGGTTTTCTTTCCTGAGTGTTGATCGGAGGCACGCCTGACATTAAGCAAGATCCTCATTAAACAGCTATCCTGGAGAATGTCGGATCAAGGCAGCGATCGAGACGATGAGAAAGCAGCTACCAGCTGTTCCCCTCCTCCCCCAAGGAAGCAAGAAGAACTGGCTGACTGGCTTGTTGATTTATGACTGGAAGAGAAGCCAACTAGACCCAGATGGTCCATCAGAGTGGGGTGGAAAGACCCCCCCAGAGGAAGTGGCTTCTGGTGTAACTACAAGGAGGAGAAAAAAAACAGAGAGCTCCTGGCAAGAAGAGGAAAGAGAAAAGGAAGACACTTGGATGTCGCAAGCCCTGCAAGTCCTTCAGGAGTCTTTCGAAAGCCGGAGAGCCAAGGAGAGGTATGTGCTGCCAGAGCAGGGGGAGACCGAACGGCCAAAAAGGGGGGCAGAAGAGGCTGGCTACCCTGAGGAGAATCCAAGAAGCCAGAGCTGGGAGAGGGAGGCAGCAGCTGAAGTCCAGGGGGCAGGAGCAGCCCAGGGAGCCCCGAGGGGGAGGCCAAAGGCCCAGAGACAACGCAGCCCCACCAACCCCCCCTTAACCATGAAGTTTGGAGGGGACCCAGGAGACCTAGCATGCTTCCTGTCCAAAGTGTGGAGCCAGATGGAGGAGATGGCCCAAGTACGCTGTGTTACCAACTGCCTGGAAGGGACAGCATCTGAATGGTGGGTGGGCCTCCATGATGAAAACTCCCCCCTACTCAAAGACTATAACCAATTCATGATGGCCCTGCAGACCCGGTTTGAAGACCCCCTAGCAGAGTGAAAGGCTAGGATGAGAATGAAGACCTTCAGGCAAGGGGGAAGGATGGTAGCTGAGTACACCCAAGAATTCCGCAAATTGGCACGCTACATGAGGGGCTGGTCAGAGGCAGCTCTGATGGACACCTACCAAGATGGCCTGAGGGGGGCTATATACGATGCATGCTGCTCCCAGGGGTCCCCTCGAGACCTGCAAGGCTGGTACCTTATGGCAGCAGAGGTGGAGATTGATCTGGCAAAAAGACGCCACTGGGGAGACTCCCATCAGCCCGTCCACCCAGAGGGGGCCCCAACCCGAAGCAAAATCAACAGCCTGCTTCAAATGCAGGAAAGAAGGGCACCGTGCCACAGAGTGCTTCTCCATGCAAAAGACAAGGGCGACCCCTGCTGGTGGAAAGAAACCTAGCAAGCCACCACCCAAAAAGCAAGAGCCCGCTCTGAGCAGGTCAGAAGTTGTTGAGTTCACTTTTTCAACAAAGGGGGAGCTGGAAACTCCGACCAATGCGGATCACAGTGGAGCGTGGACGGACAAGGACGACGACCTTTCAGTGAGTCAAAATAGAGGGCCCATCACCATCCGTGTAGAACTAAGAGTCCCGGCATCGGGTGCCCAGGGGAACACATTGGCCCTGCTAGATTCCGGCTGCACCAGGTGCGTGGTCAGCCCAGAGGTGGTGGAAAAGCTGGGGCTAAGGCTAAAAACCATGAAAGTGCCTATCGCTTTCTGCCAGTTAGATGGTTCAGTGGCAGGAGGAGGCCCAGCCCATTTTGTATCCAAACCAATTGAGATGACGATGGAGGACCACACAGAAACATAAGATTTATTGTGGCCCCAGGGATGGAAAAGCCCCTCATTCTAGGGCTACCCTGGCTCCAGAAATGGAACCCACTGGTGCATTGGAAGAAAGGATGGTTGCGCATCCACTCCACCCCTCCCCCAGACTCAGAAATCAGTGAGCTCTGGGGCCCAACTAAACCTGATGGGGATCTGGCAGCGACCGCGAACCAACGCATTGTGGGGGGAGGAAAGAATTCCGAAAGAGTACTGGGACCTTAGGGAGGTATTCAGCGAGAAAGCGCCTGACGCACTACTGCCCCACAGGCCCACAGACTGCAGTATAGAAATCCTACCAGGAGTCAAACTCCCTAAACCAAAGATGTTTGCCATGTCCCCTCGAGAATTAGAGGAACTGAGGAATTTTATAGACAAAAACTTTAAATGGGAGTTCATCCAACCCGCAAGGCCTCGGGTAGCGGCCCCAGTATTATTCTGGGAAAGGGAACGTTGGACCTACCTGAACGTTCTTTTTCATCACGCTGTGGAAGAGTTCAATCAATGGGTAATAACTCTCATCTATTGGCTAGTGACTGAGTTTCAGAAGTATAAAAGCCCCTCCTCTTTCCTGGTAGATTCCACTTGATTAACGAAGGAACTGGAACTGGAAGTACGGAACACTGAAAAAGTCAAGGAGACATGAGTTCAATCCCCAACTCCGAGACCAGGGCGGGTTTGAACTCTTCCACAGCGTGATGAAAAGGAACGTTCAGGTAGGTCCAACGTTCCCTTTTCCATCACGCTGCTTCAGAGTTCATACAGTGGGATATGCCCAAGCTATGCATCCCTAGGAAGGGACACGGTCTTGGGCGGATGATCAGAAAGAGCAATCACTTGTTGAAGAACACGTCTGCCGAAGACGGCATCCACCGCAGCAAACCTGTCCACTTTATAGTTCTTGATGAAAGGAGATGGAGATTTCCATGTGGCCGCTTTACAGATATCGAGTAGAGAAGCTTGAGAGGCCCATGCCGCCGAAGTCGCCGCACTCCGAGTGGAATGCACCCTGAGCTTGCCAGGTCATGGACGGCGTTGAGACTCATAGGCCAGAGAAATGCAAGCTTTAAGCCAGCGTCCAATTGTGGAGGAAGACACTAAGGAGCGAGGCTGAAAAGATATGAAGAGCGCTTCTGACCTCCTGAAGGCAGCTGTCCTGTGAATATATGTCCGAAGGGCCCTTCGGACATCAAGGTTGTGCCACTGTCTTTCAAGTGGGTGGACCGGTTTAGGGCAGAAATCCGGGAGGATAAGTTCCGCAGCCCTATGAAACTGAGAATTGACTTTAGGCATGAAAGTCAGGTCTAGTCTCAATACAACCTGTATTGAGCCTGTTCAACAAGCTTGTACCAAAGCAGTCCTCGGAGACAGCTGGAAGGATCGGCACCAGGCGCAAAAGGCGGCCCATGTGGCTTGATAGATCTGGGTGGTGGAAGGCCTGTGAGAAGCAATGATGACGTCAGCCACC
This sequence comes from Grayia smithii, assembly GCA_032468115.1. Classification (NCBI taxonomy): domain Eukaryota; kingdom Metazoa; phylum Chordata; class Lepidosauria; order Squamata; family Grayiidae; genus Grayia; species Grayia smithii. The sequence continues at coordinate 7,588 of JANHFM010025328.1, read as the reverse complement.
TTTTCAGGGTAGTTATCCTCAGTTAGGGTCTGCCATTCAAGTGCCACACAGTTAGGTGTAACCACTGGGGATCCGTGATGGACCGTTCCTTGTGTCAGAACGACTGAGTCCAGAGGAATCCTCCAGGGAGGCGAGGCAGAGAGATCCATCAGATCTGCAAACCACACTCTCCTTGGCCAGAACGGTGCCACTAGAATCATTTCCGCCTTCTCCTCCAAGATTTTGTGCACCACCCGCGGTAGGAGGGGCAGTGGCGGGAACGCATAAAGAAGGCCGGGGGGCTAGTGGCTCCGTAGAGCATCGACCCCTTCCGCTCCGGTTGCTGGGTACCTGGAGAAGTACCGAGGGAGCTGGTGATTCAATGGACTGGCAAAGAGATCGACCAGGGGATGGCCGAACCGGGAGATCAGCTGTTGGAACAGGTCGGGGTGTAGACTCCACTCTGAATTGTCCAGAGTCTGCCTGCTTGGCCAGTCCGCCATATAGTTGGCTTCTCCTGAGATGTGGTCGGCCCTGATTGAGCAGGTGCCGTTCTGCCCACCGGCAAAGCCTTGATGCTTCCATCATTAAGGACCTGGATCTCGTGCCTCCCTGGCGATTCATATGGGCCTTGGTTGTCATGTTGTCCATGAGGATCAGGACGTGACAACCTTCCAGGTGGGCTCAGAACTTGCGGAGAGCTAGGTGGACAGCACACATCTCGAGCCAATTGATATCGTGCTTGAGGTCGAGAAGAGACCAACGGCCCTGAGCTACTAGATCGCCAAGATGGGCCCCCCAGCCATGGAGACTGGCATCTGTAGTCAATGTGATCCGGGCAGGATACTGGAAGAGGGAGCCTCGCCGGAGGGCCTGAGATTTCCACCATAGTAGAGATTGTTGGACCGATGTCGGAACTGTGAGGGGCTGTGGAGAATTGCTGGCCCCGGCTTTTTGACTCGGCAGCAAAAGCCACTGGAGAGGCCAGGAGTGTAGAGAGGCCCATGGGACGATCCCCAGGCAGGAAATCATTTGGCCTAAGAGCTTGGAGAGGTGTAGAGTTGTTACCGACCTGCGAGATAACACCTTCTGTACAGACAAGCGGATGTTGGAGATCCGCTCCTGGGAGAGATAGACCCGGCACGACAGGGTATCAATCCGTGCACCGAGATGTTCCAGGGAGGATGTCAAGGTCAGATGACTCTTCTCCTGATTCACAGTGAAGCCGAACTGATGGAGGGTAGCGATCGTGCGTTCTATGTTGAGTATCGCCTGTTGCAGGGAAGTTGATTGTATAAGGATGTCATCCAGGTAGAACTGACACCGAACAGGGAGGGAACGAAGATTTGCAGCCACCATCTCCAGAAGCTTCGTGAAGGAACGAGGGGCAGATCAAAGTCCGAAGGGAAGGGCGCGGTATTGATAATGGTGGTTGTTGAAGCAGAAACGTAAGAACTTCCTGTGGGAGGGACGGATAGGGATGTGGAGGTAGGCCTGCCGTAGGCCGATGGAGGCCAGTAGATCCCTGCGTCTGATGCAGGTGAGAATACTGTGGAGCGACTGCATTTTGAACCTCCTGTATTTGACATAAGAGTTCAGTTTCTTGAGGTCCAGGATAGCTCGGGTACCGCCTGACTTCTTGGGAACTAGAAAGAGGATGGAGTAGAACCCCCGTCCCTGATGGAGAGAGGGAACGGGCTCTATGGCCTTGATGGCCAGAAGGTGGGATATCTCCTTCTCCATCAGATCTAATTTGGCTGGGTTGTGAATGGGAGGGCATTGGATGAACCGCTTTGGAGGAGGGGCCTCAAACTCTATGGTCAGGCCTAGAGAGATGGTTTGGAGGGCCCAGAGATCTGTGGTATTTGCTCGCCAATGATGGACAAAAGCGGCGAGCTTGCACCCTATGGGAATGTCCCTGGAATGGTCACTTTGAGCGTCGGAAGGGTCTAGACCTGGATCCTCAGAAGGAGCGGCCTCTGTCACGAATGGCCTCTGTCACGAAAGGAAGGCTTGACACTGAATTTCTCGGATTGGTGGAAATTCCGCCAATGGATTAGGATGGATTAGAATAGCCGTAATCGCGGGAACAAAAGGAGACCCGTCACGATGAGAAGTAATGGCAGTCAGGGCGTCGAGAGTGAGATGGTAGGAATTTTCTCTTGTCACACCCTTCGACCAAGAGCGGCTCCAAGGCCTCCCCGGAAAAAAAACCACCTTGAAAGGGCACAGCGGAGAGTTGATTCTTGGAACGGAGATCCGATTGCCAATGTTGCAACCACCCTAGCCGGCGTGTCATGATATTTGAAGCCAGGGCTCTAGAGGAGAACTTTGCAGGGTTAAGGGTGGCATCAGCCAAATACTCTGTAGCCGCTATAATCTTGTTTATATCTTGTTGTACCATTTAATCATCGAGAGAAATACGGGCCTGAAATTGTGTAAACCAAATAAGAGCCGCACGATTAAAGAAGGATGCCACTGTTGCCGATTTGATGGCCACCGTGTTATGGGTCTTTCTGCAAGAAAGTTCAGATTTCTTATCCTCAGCTTTGAGCCTGTCAACAGCATCAGATGGAAGAAGCGAGGATGAGGTCAGGCTGGCCAATGGAGGGTCTACCTTCGGTAAATGAAGTAGTTCCTCCAAATTGCTTTCGACCGTATAGAGTTTCTTGTCTATGCTGCTGGGGGCAGCGATCGTGCCCGGTTGGGACCACTGGCATTTGATGATATCTATAAACATCTTAGGAGCTGGAACGGCATCCTGCTCAGTAACTGGCTCCGTAAAAAGTAGCTGAGCCAGGTCCAGAGGGTCCGAAGATCCCTCCGATTGTTTCAGAGTGCCCATATTCACAGTCTGCTTAGCTTTGTGTAGTAATAGCTTAAAATTTTCAACTTTAAAGAGTCCGGTAGAAGGGGATCTGCCTGAAGGGAGGTCCTCATCCTCAGAAAATCTAGGATCAGCCAACTCCTCATCATAAGACAGGAAATGTTCGCTACAGGGAGAGGAGGAACGGGACCACGAGTCTTCTGAGAGGTCCTTGTCCATGTAGTCCCTGCTCTTGTGTGGTCTGGGCGCAGAATTAGAAGTGGATCTGGAAGGTTTGAACCCCCTTTTGTCCAAGGCAACTTTGATGCCTTGGGTGATGGATTGCAAGATGAGATCGCAAACCGCTCTGGAGAGCTAAGGCTGGTCCTCCTCCAACTGGCGAAGGCCTGCAGCTGTAGGAGTAAATGTAGCAGAGGGACCTGCTCTACGAGTAGAGAGGGTTTGCTCAGAAGGAGCCAGCTGCTGAGAAGACAATTGCTGAATCTCATCAGAAGAATATGCCATGCAAGGAGAGTGTGCAGGAGGCACATGCACTTGAGCCACAGTAGTGATCAAGGAGGCAGATTGATGTGAAGTAGAAACAGCAGAAGCCTCTGCTTTTCTCTGCGCCTTTGCAAACTTCTTTTCTAAGGCTCTGTGGCGTCTCAGGGCATGCTTATCTGTATGACCGGAAGTGGTAGATTTGGAATTTTTAGAGTTGGTCGCAGAGGTGCAGGGCTTCTTGGTTCCTGGTTCCTGGAGGCCTGTGAGCCTAGGTTCTGGGAGGGGGAGGGGGAGGCCATGGATGGAGATGGACTAAGCCCCACCATATGAAGGCAGAAAATCTGCAACTGAAAACCCAAACCGACAACACAGATTTGGGGGAAAAGGCGCTGAATATGAAGAATGAGGGCAACGGGAGAAAGCAGTCTAATCCGCAGGAAAGACTGATCTAGCCCAACTGGCGCTTGATTAATTAAATCTGTCTGTTGTCAGAGTGATAAGGGCAAAAGGAAAGAGGCCCATCACAACGGAACCTGCATAAACTGATTTGATGTCACCTCAATTAACTATAAGCCAGGGCCCTGCAGAAAGGAACCCTAATTTGAGTGCTGACAAATTGGAAAGGCTTTGAAGGCCCAACAGAACGGAGCCTGTGTCTCTATTCTCCCAGTGTCTAATTGGCAGAGTCCCTGTTAAACAGCCCGGCAAAACGGAACCGCTAAAAGGAAGCCTAATAAGGCCCGACAAAACGGAACCCCCCAACACCGCATGCCCCACTCACGAAGTCCTGGCAGGTCTTCTAGGTGAATCCGGAACAGCAGTGAAGATTTCACATCCCAAGAACAGCCGGTAGAAGCAGAGAGTCAAAAACAACTCTTAGCAGCAAGAAAATGGCATTTGCGCCAAAAGAAAATGGCCGGCGCCACTAAAAGGTGATCCAGCATGAAGTCCGGAATTGGGAAAAATGGTGCGGTGGCAGCTCAGCTGAGCAGCAGCCAGGAAGAGAAAGGAAGACAAACAAATTGCGATTGCCGCAGGGCTCCGGTGGAAGAGCTCCGCACGGCTGGGGAAAACCCCCGTTTGAAAGAGAGAGATTCCTTTTTGGTTTCCTTGCTGCTGCTGCTGCTGCTGCTGCTGCTGCTGCTGCTGAAGAGGTGAAAAGGAAACCAAAACAAAAATTTAAAAATGTAAGGAAGGAGGTTACTGGGGCTTTGGGTAAAAGGATTACCCAAAGGGCAAAAAAGAAAAAAAGAAAATTCAATAATAAAGGAAATAATTAATCCCAGAGGATCAATCAATGGAGTAATAAACTACTAGCCAGCGACTGAGTTAATTAAGTGGAATTACCAGGAAGGAGGAGGGGCTTTTATACTTCTGAAACTCAGTCACTAGACAATAGATGAGAGTTATTACCCACTGATTGAACTCTGAAGCAGCGTGATGGAAAAAGAAAGATGGCTCTCCTCATCTCTGCATTGACTACAGGAACTTAAACGCGATTAGCGTGGAAAACATGTACCCCCTACCCCTAATGAAGGACATGCTGGCCCACCTGGCCAAAGGAAAGATCTTCACGAAACTGGATTTGAGAGAAGCCTATTACAGAATCTGCATTAAAGAAGGAGACGAATGGAAGACGGCATTCAACTGTCCCCTGGGGTGTTTCCAATTCCGAGTCCTCCCCTTTGGCCTCCAGAGGGCCACAGCAGTATTTATGCAACTTATTAATGAGGTGTTACATGACCACCTGTACAAGGGAGTGTTGGTCTACCTGGATGATATTCCCATCTACACCAGGACCATGGATGAGCACAGAAAACTAGTACGAGCAGTCCTGAAGAAACTTCGGGCAGCCGAACTGTATGCGAAATTGTCCAGGTGCGAATTTCACCAAAGCAAAATTGACTATTCAGGATATCACATCTCCCATGAAGAGATCGAGATGGACCCAGACAAGGTGAAAGTGGTAATGGAGTGGGCACCCCCTCACACCCAAAAACAACTGCAAAGCTTCTTGGGATTCGCCAACTTCTACCGGCAATTTATCCCATCTTTCGCCCAGATTGCATTACCCATTACGAATCTGTTGAAAACTAAGGGAGAAGGCAAACCGAAATCGAGCATGCCTCTCCAGTGGAACATGGAATGCCAAGCAGCATTCGAGAAGCTTAAACAGCTGTTTGTGGCAAAACCCGTCTTAAAGCATCCCAACATGGAAGAGCCATTCATTGTACAAGCCGACACACGCGACGTAGCAATGGGGGCAGTGCTTCTCCAGTCGAATGCGGACGGCTCCCTACAACCCTGCACCTACATTTCTCGCAAACTGACAGAGACTGAACGCCAATAGGCCATATGGGAGAAGGAGGCTTTTGCAGTACGCTGGGCCCTGCTCACGTGGAGGCATTTCCTAGAGGGGCTAAACACCCGTTTGAGGTATGGACTGACCATAAAAATTTAGAAGCCCTGAAGACCCCGTGGAAACTCTCACCTAAACAAGTTTGGTGGGCCCAACACTTCAACTAATTTAATTTTTCCCTCCGTTATATCCCTGGGGGAAAAATTTTTCTAGCCGATGCCCTCTCAAGACTGCCTCAGTACAACAGTGCCAGACCATAGGTCATAAGGCCAGTCATCCCATCATGGCAGCTAGCAGCCCCGGTCACCTCTAGAGCCCAAGCAAAGGATCAAAAGGATCTCCCCTCCAGGTTAAGTGGCCAAATACAAGAAGCGCTAAAAACAGATGATTAGTTCAGCCACCACAAGGGCGAGTGTACTGTACGGGATGGGATCGCATGGGTGGAGGCCAAACTATATGAACCGGCCCCGTGCAGGGGGTAATTCTACACTACTCCCATGACTCAAAAGCCGCTGGACATTTTGGCTTCGTAAAAATGCTACACTTAGTGAAGCAGCAATTTTGGTGGCCTTCCCTTAAAAAAGACATTGAGACTTACATTGCTAGTTGCCCCGTATGTGCCTCAGCAAAAAGACCACCAGGCAAACCTCCTGCAGAATGTAGCCCAACTGGAGGCCCCCTGGAAGGTAATATCCATGGATTTCATTGTGGAGCTACCAGAAAGCAATGGAAACACAGTGATTTGGACAATCACAGATCTATTCTCCAAACAGGTACATTTCGTACCCTGCCCAAGATCTCCTCGGCTAAAGCGCTAGCTAAACTGTTTATACAACATGTCTACAGGTTACATGGAGTCCCCGAATGAATAATCTCCGATCGAGGAGTCCAGTTCACCTCACAGTTCTGGCGGGAGTTCCTTAAGTTAATAGGCTCTGCCCAGGGACTAAGCTCTGCCCACCATCCGCAGACCAATGGGGCTTGTGAGAGGACTAACACAGTAGTGGAACAATATCTCCATTGCTACATTAATTACCAACAAGACAATTGGTCAGACTTCTTACCGTTCGCCGAGGTGACCTACAATAACTCTGTACACAATAGTACTGGATTTACCCCCTTTAAAGTTGTGTTCAGGCAAGACTTTGCACCTATCCCCGAATTGCCCCAAGAAAAGCCCCAAACACCCTCATTACTCGAATGGATTAACTAACTTCAGACTACATGGCCAGTGGCACGCAAGGCACTAGACGATGCTCACCAAGCCCACAAAAGGCAAGCAGATAAGAAACAAGCGGCCCTGAAACCATATAAAGTCTGTGACAAGGTTTTTCTATCAACCAAATACTTACGGAGCACACAAAAGTCAAAAAAGCTTGGACCGAAATACGTTGGCCCTTTTCCCATCGTGTGTATAGTCAATCCTGTCGCAGTGCAGCTAGACCTGCCCAAAACCCTTCGAAGAATTCACTCTGTATTCCATGTCAGCTTACTGAAACCGGAAAGAACATCTTCACTTCGGCCCAACCTACCACCAACCCCAGTTCCCCTCCTGATTGAAGGAGAACAACATTTTGAAGTTAGAGAAATATTGGACTCTCATAGACTTAAAAGGAAGACCCAATGCCTGGTGGCGTGGAAACATTTTCCTCTTTCCCAAGCTGAGTGGGTATACGAATGTGACTTAAAAGCTTCCAGGGTGCTAAAAGAGTTCCACCAGAAATACCCCGATAAGCCCCGATTGCTTCTTCCGCTCCCCTTTCCCTTACAACTTTATTGATACCCCTTTTTTTAGGGGTTGTTTGTGTTGTGTTGTGTTGTTTGTGTTGTCTCGTCTTGTTTGTGTTTTCTTCCAGGACTGACATCCTTCCTGCAGGAGGGCTGAATGTCAGCCTCCAGATGCTTTGAAAGCTTGCTCGGCTGCCATGGAAACGGGAGGG
>JANHFM010025131.1:0-10946 GCA_032468115.1 Grayia smithii | reverse complement strand
TCCCCTGGAGTGGGGTGGGAATGGAGATTTTGCAGTATCCTTCCCCTGCCACACCCACCAAGCCATGCCCACAGAACTGATAGTAAAAAAAATTGAATTCCACCACTGGTAAACGTGTAAAAAACAACAACAACCCAGAAACAGGCTGAGATTTAAAACATGAATGCTTTTGTTCACCTGTGCAGCTTCATTGCAAGATGGTCATATTTAACTTTACTAGCAGTATTGAAGTTTTGTCTGGACGCTTCAGACTTCAGGTCAGTGTTAAAGTCACTCTGAAAGTGACTCTCTTAATGTTTATCTCCGGGTCTTCCTTTTTCCAGTTTGAGTATAATGTCAGCGATGGTGTTGAAGGCATCTGTCTTCAACTGAAGTCACCCTGACCCTGTCAAGAGCTTATGCTGGTAAATAGAATTACATAACGCTGCTCTGATGGTCCAGTCAGGGTCCTTTCCAGCAATAAAGGCAGAAGCACAACAAAACTACATGCTAAATGTAAATTAGAAAATTCTTTGCTTACTTCCTCTAGACCAGTAGGATCACTTCCTGTTTTCCTCTGAGTTACAAGCATAGTAGCTATGGGCAGGTTGCAGATATAGGTAGTCCTAGACTTTTGTTTTGTGACCGTTGGAAGTTACAACAGCAATGAAAAAAGCGACCTGCTGTGATTGTTTTTCACACCTGTGACACCCCCATGGTCACATAATCAAAATTCGGACACTTGGCAACTGGCATGTATATATGCCAGTTGCAGGGCCCCAGGGTCATGTGATCATTTGATCATATTCACTTTACAACCATGTTACTAAATCAACAGGTTAGCTGTGATTCACTAAACAATTCTGGCAAGAAGGTTCATCAGATAGTACAGGACGCCCTTCACAACTGTCTCGCTTAGCAACAGAAATTTTGGGCTCAGTTGTGGTTGTAAGTTGAGGATTACCTGTACTTGACTTAGATGTGAATGTCAGATACTTAAATAATGTTCTGTAAAGATTAAATTGTGGATTTAAAATTTGGGAACACACCCAGTTGAAATTCACCCTCTGCCTGGAAGAACAATGTGTAACTTTGGGCCAATTGCTCTCCTGCAGCCCTGCCTACCTCACAGGGTTGTCATTCTAGGGAAGAACTGGAGAAGGAAGTGATAGGTTGAGTTTCTGGTGGGAAGACGGGGAACATAAACGTAACAAATTAATCATGGAAATTTAATTTGTTCTAGAAAATGTTGATTTATTTTCTTTCTTGCTAACCACAAAGTGGGCTCAAACAAGTCCACAAACACTAAGCATTGGTGATAGGGTTCATATCTTGTGTATGACTTTTTCCCCCCATGGTTTACTGAATAAGCCATACATAGGAAGGCTAAGTAACATTAAGGCTTCATTAGGTGGAAGTACCTAATGGCCAATGTTTCTGGATGAGAGACCAAACACCCCACAAAAAGACTAAGTTAAACCACTTCCATCCTGTTTCAAAAAGGAAAATTGCCTGGCTCCATCTGTGATGTGATTTAAGCCCAGCAAAACTTGAGAGAAATGTTACGTGTCCTTTTCTGTCATCATAAAATCGAGCCCTTGCCCTCTGGGATACTTTCAGAATTATTATTTTTTTAAAAGACTACTTTGGCATGTGTGTGTTTAAAAAAAATAAAATCCAACCCCCAGCTTTTGTAATGAGCAAAGTGTACTTTTAGTCAAATCATCCTTTTTTGTGCGGACATGCTTCCAATTAAGACAGTTTCATAATTTGTCTTATTATGAAAAATATACTCCTTACCTTCTATTGTTAGAACTTTCATTTATGCTTTCTTCATTTTTGTGCCATCTGTAGCTATTGTAGGAAGTTAGCACCCATCTCTCTCCTAGAAAAATGAAATATTTTAGGAGATATTAAAAGGGCAGAATATTTTCCCTAAAAGGGAGGCAGAAACTCAGCCCCCTCCCCCACCTTTGTCAATGGGCCATTAAGGCCTGGGCCAGTCTCTATTCTACATGACAAAGATCTACCTCCTGCAGGCAGAGCCATAATAGGAATCCCAGAGCCCTTTCCTTCCATCATCACCCAGCAAGGCTCAACCAAGCTTGGGACTCAAATAAGACAACCTACAAAGTTACCCCTGCATGGCCCCATGGGAATCTGACACCAGTCAGAATACAAGCTCAAATTCAAAGCCAAACAGAGGGTATAAATCTCTCTCTCACCCATGTGCTTTTTTGTCCAGGACCTCAAACCACGTGGTCCTGTCCATCATTAAACCACCTTTTCAAGCAGCCTCTCTCTCTTTCCAGTGTCTTTCTCCCCACTTGGAACTGAACACAGATCGACATTTCTTCCAACAGTTTCTTACTGCCAGTTAAAAATTCTCCTGGCAGAGCTGGAAAAAAAAGGACAGAAGCCAGAAAGATAGATAGCTGTCCAGTAAATTCGTTTTCCCCTAAAAAGAAGAAGGAGAAGAAACAAAATCAACTGAAAAGAAGATGGCACAAGAAGGAAAACTGGCTGGGGAGAGAAAAGGAAAACTGGAACCTTCCGTATTTGGGGTCATTGTGCTTCTGAATGCCCATTATTGCCAAAGTAGAGGCCGAACAGTGACGTTTATCTTTTTAATTAGTTACAAGTCTGTGTTTGCAGACATCTAATAAAGATCCGGCAATTGGCAGGCTGGCGGAGACTGAATACTGACAGGAGAGCGACGGTTTATCTGATGCAGCAGATGCGCTCATTCCCCCATTTCTGTGATTGTCTTGTTTTTCCCACGTCTATAATTATTACCATTGTTGTTGCGTTCCTGTATCTTTTCACGCTGCCAGCCACACGGAGCATTTGATGGACAGGAAAGTGATGCGGCAAATGGAAGCTTTTTAAGGAGACACAGAAAACTGACGCCTTAGCCTCAAAATGACAAGCTCCAGGCATCCCCAAATCCTGGCTTGAGTTGGCAGGATCTTTTGAGTTGAGGAGAAGGGAATTAAAGAGTGTTAATTCAGTCCAGTTGTTTTTCGACTTCCCATGATGTGCTGGATATGTGTTTCAGTGGTCAAATCCCACCACTGGGTGATTCTTTCCCCCAGAGGCATCTTAGTGCTCCCAGTTTCCAGGACAAATTGGATATAAGCACAAATGTCTCTTTTACATTTTCATCTCAGCCTGCTGTGGCTGACCAGCGGCCAGCGGAGCTAGCAGCAGAGGAAGTTGGGGAGGAACATGGGCCAGTGCTGGAGTTTGGGGAAGGCTCCGATGAGTGGTCTGTGTCGGAGACAGAGATGGGGCCGGGGCCGTATGACAGGTATCAGCTGCCTTCGGAGGCAGACATCAGTGAGGCAGACGAACAGCTGGAGCCTGTTCCCAATGTGCACATTCGCAGAGTTGCCAGATGAAGGGAACAGCTAAGGAACAGGGGTCGACTTGGGAGTTAAGGTCCCAGGTGGACAATGAACGGCTGCTCCCAGAGGGAATAAAAAAGGAGCGAAAGGGGAGGAGTTAGTTCATTAGTTCATTCCTGCATTCTTGCCGAGTATTGTGGGGGGAGGGTGTATCTGGAAGACATCGGCCTGGCCACTCTCCGATAAAGGTTGGTAATTGTGAACTATCTTGAAAGCCTGCGTGAGGGGAAAGACTTTGGAGAGGAATTCACTGTAAATTAAATAAAAAGGTTTATCGGGCTGAGGACTCGGCTGCGTGCTGCTGGGGAAGGCTAGGTCAGAACACAGTCCAGCCTTAGTATCGGGACCTTTGGACTGTGGGAGAAACTGAACAACCCTCTCCATTGCTCAAGCTTGCCTTTCCCAAGAGAGCTCCGAAGGCTGACGGTGAGAAATTCTGAATTTTCAGTTCTTGAAGAGAAGCATCTACCAGAAGACTAAAGATGAAGAGCAATGTTGGTAAAAGAGCAAAGCTAGCTTCTTCGTGCGTCAGGGAGGGGAACAAATCTAAGCAAAACGGTTTGGGAAAAATCCAGCTCAGCTTGGCCTAATTTTAGCAGGAAACATTGTTAGCCTGAAGAGTTAAATTTTAAAAAGAGACACCCCAGTCAGCCTGGCCTGATGGTAAAGGATTCAAAGACTGGAAGCTGAGTAGTAGCAACTAATCCAACCATGAGTCAGATTGATTAAGACTACAAACCAAAGACTAAATTTCCAACCTCAGAATTTCAGTGAGTGATATTCTCTTTCAAATGAGGCTGCCTGCCTGGGTTACTCAAATGCTCCTGATTTCTTTCTTGAGTTGTTTTCACTGGGTTGGAACCTGAATGGGTTTCTTGGTCAAAGCTATTGTTTGCACCTATTGTGTTGTGATTGGCAAGAGGTCGCTTTGCATACTGAGGAAGTACTGTGATACTTACCGCTAGGAAGAGAAGGGAAAGGAAGAGAGAAGTGGGAGGAGGAGGAGGAGGATCAGTTAAAATCTATGACATTTCCCAATTTTTTTTCTCTCTGTCTCTCCTCTCCTTCCTTCCTTCCTTCCTTCCTTCCTTCCTTCCTTCCTTCCTTCCTTCCTTCCTTCCTTCTGTATGAATTAAAGAGGTTTGCCAGAACTAAGTTTCTGCTGTATACTTTTCTAAGGAAGCCTAGGTCAGAACAGGGTGAGCTTTGTCTTCCATTTAGATCTGCCCGACATAAATCTGTTTGAAACAAGGGAACCAGAAGGGGAAGAGTTAGAACAAAGGTCCTTTCTTGGTTCTTTTGTAATTCTTCCACGACATCCTGAATTTGTCTCCGAGACCTCCCAATGGGCTTCCTGTTTGCTCCTTTAATAATCTGGCAATCATTGCCAAGAAAACATTAACAGTGCAATGGGACTGCACATTTCACTCACCAAAGAATGGAGGAGACCAGCAGCAGATAGCTTTTCCCCAGCATCTTGGGTAAATATTGAATCTGGCTCGGCTTTTAGAAAACGTAAAGAACGCGAGGATGTTGAAAGGTGCAAGTTTTTTGACTCAGCTAAATCGGCATTCTTCCTTTGATTTCTCTTCTTCCTACGAAGTCTCTCCTTCTGACCTTGGAAATCCTCGGCCCTTATTTGTCCATGCAATGGAACCAGAGAGATTTGTAAAGAATGTGACACCACAACCATATTTGGTTCACGCACCCTTAACTGGATGCATTTTGCTTCTCTTCCCTCAACTCTTTAGGTGCGATCATCATTCCAAGGAACTCCATGCCCAGAAACCATAAATCAAATCGGCTTACATCAAAATTGGCAAACGTTCACATTTCTCTGGCTTCCCTTTTGGTAGCTTTGTCTCCTTTTTCCTCCCTCCCAAATGGGGCCTATGACAATTCGTCATGGCCAACCCGCCACGGCCAACCCACCACGGCCTCCTTGCCACAGGACAACTCACTGCAGGACAAAAGTTACACTAATATCAAAGAAATGGTGGAATAGAATCATTAAAGAAATGATGCCAAAGGAGGTACAGAATGAAATGGGAATGACCAAAGTTAAGGTATGTTTTTATCTATTTTAAATAAATCAATTGAATTGTTAAATTGTCCCACGGCAGGTTTGCTATGTTGTCCCATTCCACCCAAATGGGGGGTTCCACAGCCCCTTCCCCTTAAAGCAGAAGATCCCCCGGAGCAGGAAAGAGGCCTCTGTTTAATGGCAGAGTGGAGGGCAGAGGGAGAGCACACGGAAGCACACCCTGAGGAATAAACAATGCAGAAACACCGGCTTGGCTGGGCCACAATTTCCGGAATGCAGCATCATTTATTGCCTGGAATCTGGGAAGGAGACCAAGAGCACGATGGCTACTCTGTCCCCAAATTCACCTTCTTCAGTCTTTTGGGTCTGCCTTTTGAATCTAGTTGCCAAAGCCAGCTGGGTTGCATATGCTCCCAACCTGCTTTTCTCCTTTTTCCTCGCTCTAGCAATCTGGCTTATATGTAGCTTATATCCAGCATCTTGGCATTCCAACTACCTGGAAGGAATCACCGGGCAGAGCAACTGGACTTCCTTGTTTTTCTTTGAAGACGTTTCGCTTCTCATCCAAGAAGCTTCTTCAGCTGAAGGAGAAGAGAGCTGAAGAAGCTTCTTGGATGAGAAGTGAAATGTCTTCAAAGAAGGACCAGGGGAGACATGATAACAGTCTTCCAATATTTGAGGGGCTGCCACAGAGAGGAGGGGGTCGCTATTTTCTAAGGCACCTGAAGGCCAGACAAGGATCAATGGACAGAGACTGATCAAGGAGAGATTCAACCTAGAAATAAGGAGAATCTTTTTGACAGTGGGAACAATCAACCCATGGAAGTTGCCTTTGGAAGTTGTGGGAGTTTCATCCCTTTCAATAAGAGATTGGACTACCATTTGTCACAAATGGTGTAGGGATCTCCTGTTTGGGCGGGGGGTTGGACTAGATGACCCACAAGGTCCCTTCCAACTCTGTTAATCTGTCTGTCTGAGTTCAGGGTGGGCAAGATGACTCTCTGAAGCTCCTAAATGGTCTTCAGGCTACACACGGTTAGCCTATTGACTTGCTGTATGTTTACAGAGAGGGGGGGGGGGTCAAGCTATTTTCCAAGGCACCTGAAGGCCAGACAAGGAACAATGGATGGAAATTAATCAACGAGAGATTCAACTTGGAAATAAAGAGAAATTTCCTGACAGGGAACATAAGTTGCCTTTGGACATTATGGAAGCTTCATCACTGGAGGCTTTCAAGAAGAGACTGGTCTGCCATCTGTCAGAAACGGTGTAGGGTCTGCTTGGGTTGGACTAGATGACCTACAAGGTCTCTTCGAACTCTGTTAATCTGTAATCTGTAAAAACCAGAAAGTCCAGTTGCCTCTTGAAAAAAAGCACCATGACCTGGATGACTGAGAATCAACATAGACAACAGCTCTTAAGATAAGATTTCTCTAAAATAGATCCGATCCCTAGAATCTACATACCTAAAAAAGTGACCCACTGGTTCCAGTCTAGAGCAACAGGTCTGCTGTCTGTCTGTCTGTCTTTCTCTCCCTCTCTCCTTCTCCCCCCCCCCTCTTTGTAAACAGTCCCTCAACTACAAGGATTACAAGACAGTTAATGTGGGTCTACTATTCTTTCTCTCCTCTCCTCTCCTCCTTCACTATCAGTCATTCAAAATCACAAAACACGTTAGCTTTCGAGTCCCTCATAATCTATGTCTACTGTGTTTTGAGTACGTTTATAAAAAAAAATCAACAGGAACTGGACCACTTCAAATGCTAGGCAAGGCCTTATGTGTCAAGGACCTCCAAGTACTCATCTCAAATTATCTAAGCCGCAGCGTGGCTGTTGGAACAAAGTAGCTGAATCCAATAATGAGTTTTTAATTTATAATATTTTTATAATTTTTAATGGGTTATTGGGTTTTAATTCTGTCAATGTTGTGTTTTAATTTTTGTTAGCTGCCCTGAGTCCCTCGGGAGAAGGGTGGCATATAAATTTATGTTAAATAAATAAATAAATAAATAAGCACCAAAGCTCACTGTAACAGCATTGCCAAAAAGGCATTAAGAGTTGTTAGCCTAATCTTGCATAGATTGTTCTCTGGTAATATTGTACTGCAAACTAGGGCAATTCTTGAATACAGCTCGTCTGCCTGGAACCCGCACTGTATATCGGACATTAACATGATTGAATGAGTCCAGAGGTATTTCACGAGAAGAGTCCTCCACTCCTCTGCTCACAACAGAATGCCTTAGGCCACCAGGCTTGAAATTTTGGGCTTAGACAATTTATAACTACGCCGCCGTCGGTCTGACCTAAGCATAGTACATAAAATTATCTGCTACAATATCCTTGGCCAATGGCTACTTCAACTTCAACCACAATAATACACGAGCACATAACAGATACAAACTTAAGGTAAACTGTTCCAAACTCGATTGCAGAAAATATGACTTCAGCAACCGAGTGGTCAATGCCTGGAATGCACTACCTGACTCTGTGGTTTTATCCCCAAACCCCCAAAACTTTAACCTTAGACTGCCTACTGTTGACCTCACCTCATTCCTAAGAGGTCTTTAAGGGCACCAATGTGCCTACTATGTCCCTGTCCTACTATCCCCATTTATTCGATTCCATTTCCTGTATTCATAATCATGTTTATACTTATATCTGTTATCTTATACATGCTTGACAAAATATATAAATAAAATAAAATAAAATACTCAATCATCACCAACCATCGCTGTCTTATAGAAACCTAGGACCTCAGGCACACAGATTTCTCCCTGATAATACTAGTTTTCTAAGCGAAGGCTCATGTTTGTAGGAGCATTCGTCCCCACGAGCAACCAGAAAAAGTCCCTAAATAGACCTTATTTACAATAATTTAAGCTGCAGGATTTGGCTCCCTATCTCTGCTCCCAGGGTCTGCTTCAAAGATCATTTTGGTAGCAACAGCAACAAGAAGAAAATACATATCCAGAATCTGCAGAAAGGACAATGCTACTGATTTGTTGGCAGCAAAAGCCTTGAATTATGATGCTCCTTCCATTTAAGAGCAAAAAACAAAACCCTGACGATAATAATGTTGCCCTTGACACAGCCCCATGGAATTGTGATATGAAAATAAAGAACTTAGGAGGGTGTGTATGTGTGGAGAAACCCAGTCTTGAACCTCAGCGCAGTCAAAGCAGCAGACCCTGAAGGAAAGAATCTCTGCTCAGCATTCGAAAGAACCTGGAAAAAACATAAGCATCAATAAGTTTATCCTTAAAAGTGTCTTCTTCACAGTGAGCCCAACTCTCATCATGACACAACCACACTTTTCTAGCTTTCTGAGCAACAATACAGAAGAAAATATGTATTGCATCCTCCAGGATGTTGTTTTTTAAAAAACGTATACCTCCTGGGCTCTCCTGGTGGTCCCTCATCCGCCCCTAAACAAATCAGACCCTGTTGAACTGGTTCAAAATGAAGCCACTCCAGAAAGGTGCTTCTTACTGCTGCCAGATTCCCACCTTTTCCCTCCTGACACCATCTTTCCATTCTTGCTTGGTTTGAAGTTCCCCTTTTTCGGTCAAAATGTCTTTATATCCTGTAAATTTTTTTCCATGTTGACAGTGTTTGGATCAGGGGTGGGGCTGCTGGGGGTTCGCAGGGGTTCAGGAGAACCTCTAGCTAAGATTTTATGTAGTTCGGAAACCCCCAAATCCCACTCCTGGCTGGCCCTGCCCACCCTGCCCCTCCCAGGAGTCCCTGTATGGCCCGTTTTGGATGCAGGTAAGTGCAGAGTACGCGTGGAGGCTTGGGGAGGCCGAAAAACAGGCCTACTGGAAGTTTGAGAGGGCCTCCAGAGCCTGGGGAGGCTGTTTTTGCCCTCCAAGAGGCTCGAAGAAAGCCTCGGAGCCCAGAGAGGGCAAAAACGACCACCCCACCCCACCCCGGTGCAGGAGGCCGACTATGCCACGCGCACCACGGCCACGCCCACCCAACAACCAGGCAGAGAACCCCTTTCCCACCCCTGCTTCGGATGTATATATGCCTCCATCGTGGAAAGCCAGACTTGGTGTTTTCATATAATGTTCTCCTTTAATTTTGTGCCCATACTAACAGTAAAGCATTTCTAATGCAACGTCTTTGAAAATATCTATGTATTTTGTTTTCCCCATAAGAAGGCGTGCCACCCCAGTTGCAAATCATGTCTCTCTAAAATCAATAATCATCTATACCTCAAATTTATCCATTCTTTCTCCCATGTTAAGTACATAGTATAGCTCCCAGTCTGTCAAGCCAAAACCCCCTTTGTTTTTAGAATCTTGTAACGTTTTCAGACTTATTCTTGCTTTTTCCCATTCCAGATATATTTTAACATTATTTCATTTAACTCCTCAAAGTATTTTTTCCCCCAGCTTTATCGGGATTGTTTGGAACAAAAATAATAATAATAATCTTGGCAAATATTCATTTTTATAGTGGCTATTTTTCCTATCAAAAGGGAAGTGATGGCTCAGTGGCTAAGATGCTGAGCTTGTGGATAGAAAGGTCGGCAGTTCAGCTGTTTGAATTCCTAGTGCCGCATAACAGGGTGAGCTCTTCAGCTTTGAGACGGAGATGAGCACCGCCCCCTAGAGTCGGGAACGACTAGCACACGTGTGTGTGAGGGAACCTTTACTTTTGCCTTATTCTTCCTATCAGCGATAGTCGCCAAGATGCTCCTAACAGCATCTTTCAAGACACCCCTTCCTTCTCCTCTTTTTCACCAAAGCTTCCTTGCACCCCAGTTTCTCCACAGCAGATCCAGGCAAAATGACCTGGCTGCCGTCTTTCGTTGGAGACCGTCCCAGAGAATAATTTATTTGGAGGCCAAGGTGGAGGAATTCCTCCAAAGGAATCCGTCCGGCTGCCTGCCCATTTCACAATCCCCCTTTCCAAACCCACTGGAGCCTCTCCAGACTCCTACTTTATCCTGCTACTGAAGTGTGTGTGCATGTGTGTTTGGGTGGGAGAGAGAGAGAGAGAGAGAGAGAGAGAGAAGTCATGGCTAGCTTCCCAAAGTTTTGGTGCTACAGGTAGGTCCACACGCACACACGTTGCAAGGTTTTAATGGGCTCCTTTGACATATGCCAAACTACGAAGACAAAGCAAAGGAGGATTTTAAGATTTATTTTTTTTTTAAAAACTAAGATGTTGCAACGGGGCTGGTGGCATTGAATTGCAGGTTTAGGGGCTGGTGTTTCTTTGCAAAACACAAGGGGAAGGATAAGGTAAAAATAAAGGTTTCCCTCACACATATGTGCTAGTCATTCCCAACTCTAGGGGGCAGTGCTCATCTCCATTTCAAAGCCAAAGAGCCGGCGCTGTCCGAAGACGTCTCTGTGGTCATGTGGTCGGTATGACTAAATGCCAAAGGTGCACGGAACGCTGTTCCCTTCCCACCAAAGGTGGTCCCTGTTTTTCTACTTGCATTTTTTACGTGCTTTTGAACTGCTAGGTTGGCAGAAGCTGGGACAAGTAACAGGAGCTCACCC